>CALNHX010000329.1:0-253659 GCA_940337035.1 Agriotes lineatus | reverse complement strand
TTTAACACGTTAAAAATACTTAGTAAACCAATATTTGTCAGATAACTAAGGAAAATCAATAAGTTTCAGTTGTTTGGCAGCTCGATATTTTGAAAAAAATCTAGTAAGGCTTTCTATATTCTAATCAAATGTCAAAATTAACATGATTATTTTGAAAAATGTCTACAACTGCTTTCTATATTATAATCAAATTAATAAGTTACATTTAGTCAGAAAAAATGATCTTGCTGATTTTTAACGACAGTTGTACAATAGTATATTGTACAACTAATTATTAAACTAATACTTCTTCCACGAATTTGAAGTTTTATTAACGAGGGCGAAGCATAATTATCGCTGGTAACTCGAAATTTGGCCGAAAAGCGGTCATATTACAAACGTGCAGTAACGTGAGAAAATTCTTATATCAAAATTAATTAATAGAATCTAATTACATCTGACCAAATATCTCTCGTTTAATCGGAATAAGCCGAACATTTCAAGAGAAAATACTATACTAATAATAATAGTCTGTATTTATCAACTCAAGATACAATAAATACGAAATAATAGTGGTCACGGTGCTTGCGTAAAGTGCAGACGCATTATAATGCAACACGTCTGCAGTTTACTTCTGTTCTGATTGGCCGTACGACTTCGGAAAAAACGATGTGATGGGTTATACCTTATGCGTCTGCAGATTACGTATATGCATCCTGGACGCAGTACATTTTGTCAAAGAACACAAGGGCTCTTTGCCAAAATTCTGGACGCACTGATTTCTCTGCTTTGACATCTACAGCCCACAGCAGTTTTCAATTGTTTCCCATGTTTATTGAAAGGCAAACTACCGTTCACACTGGCGAACAAATTGCCCATAAAATGAAAGAATTCTGCAGTGTCTGTAGCCCGGCTCTCCATTTTGATGGCCCCATTTTGGGCAGCGTATTCTAAACAACTTTCGCTTCTTCTGCTTCAGGAAGCGCCTAAACAAAAACTAATAATAGAACTGCAGCACTGTATTTATTTTAATTCGTACCTGGGTTACAAAATGGTGCAATGTCATTAAAATATTGCAATTATCTTCCTCACAATTGGAACAAGGGCTTTTTGCCAAAATTCTGTACGCACTGATTTCTCTGCTTTGACATATACAGCCCACAGCAGTTTTCAATTGTTTCCCATGTTTATTGAAAGGCAAACTACCGTTCACACTGGCGAACAAATTGCCCATAAAATGAAAGAATTCTGCAGTGTCTGTAGCCCGGCTCTCCATTTTGATGGCCCCATTTTGGGCAGCGTATTCTAAACAACTTTCGCTTCTTCTGCTTCAGGAAGCGCCTAAACAAAAATTAATATTAGAACTGCAGCACTGTATTTATTTTAATTCGTACCTGGGTTACAAAATGGTGCAATGTCATTAAAATATTGCAATTATCTTCCTCACAATTGGAACAAGGGCTTTTTGCCAAAATTCTGTACGCACTGATTTCTCTGCTTTGACATATACAGCCCACAGCAGTTTTCAATTGTTTCCCATGTTTATTGAAAGGCAAACTACCGTTCACACTGGCGAACAAATTGCCCATAAAATGAAAGAATTCTGCAGTGTCTGTAGCCCGGCTCTCCATTTTGATGGCCCCATTTTGGGCAGCGTATTCTAAACAACTTTCGCTTCTTCTGCTTCAGGAAGCGCCTAAACAAAAATTAATATTAGAACTGCAGCACTGTATTTATTTTAATTCGTACCTGGGTTACAAAATGGTGCAATGTCATTAAAATATTGCAATTATCTTCCTCACAATTGGAACAAGGGCTTTTTGCCAAAATTCTGTACGCACTGATTTCTCTGCTTTGGTAGCCATGACAGTTTCACTTGGCAGGAGGGAGATTTCGTACCGTGAAACAAACCGATCGGCATCGGCACCACTCGGATCAGAATATGCAGGGTTGCCAGGCTGAATGCATGCGCGTTTTCACGTGTTACGTCCTAACGATTAAAAATTTTTGTCTACCAATTCCGCTTTGCCTGGCTGATCTGCTAATTTATTTTTGAGAGTTTTGTCTAATAAATGAGAATGAAAATGTACCAGAAATATTTTAAAAATATACTTTTGCAGAAACGGTTTCAGAATGTACCAGATTTGTAGAATTGTACCAGGTCTGGCAACGCTGCTGATATCAAGACCACGCCCACAATCATAACTACACATAGACCACGCGCATGCATGTTTGACCTTGGGAATTGTTCTGCTTTATTATAGAGTTATGATTACAACTGCTGAAATGCTTAATATCACTATTTCTTTATATTGCTCTTTTAAGTGTTTATAATAATGTTTACAAAGAATTATCGATATTAAGCGTTTCACCATTTGCATTAGCCGTGATATTTTAAATTGAAATAAAATCATTGTTGAAATAAAAGTGTTACGAAATCCAGTTACTTATTGATTTTTGTACATTTTCTCATTTGTAATTGTTCCCTATATCAAATCAAATCAAATCAATGTTTATTCATAAGAAAAAATACAAAATATAGAAAATGTAGAAAATGTGACGAACCCATTAAAAGGTTTGTATACTATTATAATTATTCACCTCCGAATAAACATCATCCACTCGAGAATAGTGAGTGCATGCTACACCACTGAAAACTGATAGCCAGTTTGTGTGTGGTTTTTAATTTAACTTCATTAGATTTAAAGGTGTTCTGAGGACAGTACACAAAATATGATAAAAATTAGATAAAGTTAGTTTAATTTGTTCTATACTTTTAAGCAAAAAGTTCTTCTATTGTTTGCCATGACAACTCTAAACTCCACTTCTTAGCTATGTGTTTAAAATTACCGTTAGTTACCCTTATGCTAAAGCAATTTACGTAAGTATTGAACAGGTTATATACCTTTGGTGCGTAATATAAGAAACATTTTTGACCAAATGTTTTATTCATCTTTTTAGTCTCGGCCATCTGTTGTTCTCTGATTCGTGTGTTGTAGCCATGACTAATTATAGAAATACAATTACTCCTTTTATGTATTTGTTTTAAGACTATAAATAAATATAACTTTGCAACAGGTAGTATTGTGATATTTTCGAACAACAGATGGCTTGGATAATGGCGGGGTTTTTTAAATATTATTTTAAGTATAATTTTCTGGATAGTATATAATTTTTTAATATGTGTGGTGTATGTACCACCCCATCCAATAATTCCATAACTCAAAAGTGACTCAACCAAACCACAATAAAAAATATTCAGTTTATCGATAGGTATAATATCTCGTAATTTTTTGAACGGGAATTTCAGTCTTCGCAGTCTATTAGCCAGCAGATTTATATGTGTGTCCCATCTAAGAAAGCAGTCAACAGTGATACCTAAATATTTAATTGTCTTTGTTGACATAATTTGTTTACAGGAGCAATTAGTTTGTTCACAACCCGTTGCATGTATTTTTAATTTGTTTATTTTTGGTTGAGTGCGCGAATAAATGCTGAACGGCATAAACTTGGTTTTTTCATGGTTTAGTGTTAGAAAATTTAAATCTAACCAAGATTGTATTGTTGTCATGTCTTGTTCAGCATTCATTACAACATCTTCCCAAGTGGAACCCTCAACAAACAAAACTGTGTCATCCGCATATGATATTACCCTCCCATTTAATGTCAAATGAAGAAGGTCATTCATGTACAGTAAGAATAGTGGCGGTCCCAGCACTGTTCCCTGAGGGACTCCACAGGTTACCGTCTTCGGTTGACTTTTTTCTCCGTTAACTGCAACAACTTGTGTTCTTCCATCTAGATAGGTTTTGAATAAATTTAGAGTAGATCCTCGGATTCCTAGAATTTCTAATTTTTGAATTAATATATTGTGATTAACTGTGTCAAATGCTTTTTTAAAATCTAAAAATATTGCACAACGTGATTTTGATTCATCTAGGGAAGAATAAATCTGCTCTACTAACACAGAGATTGCATCACTGGTACTCCTGCCTTCAACAAATCCAAATTGATGATTTGATAAAATATTGTTAGTAGAAATAAAGCTCATAAGCCTTTTTTTAATTAACTTTTCTAATACCTTGCTTATGTTTGTAATTAATGATATAGGACGATAATTATTCGGGTTATCAGTTGAGCCACTCTTGAGGACCGGTGTAACTACCGATTCTTTAAGCGAACACGGATAATAACCTTGTACAAAACATTCGTTGAATATGTGCGACAGAGGCACCGAAACATCATCAATGATACATTTCAGCACTTCCGCAGAAATATTATCACTGCCGGGTGACTTACTATTTTTTAAAGAATTAATTGCGCTTTTTACTTCGCTTGGATCGGTAGGAGTTAAGAAAAAAGAGTTATTGTTCTTTTGGATATTTTTGAGCATTTGAGCCTGGTCAGTAATATTTATATTAATCTTTTCTGCAAGTTGACATCCAATGTTAACAAAGAAGTTATTAAAATTATCCGGGGAAATACTATCTGGAAATTTATTTTTGATCTTTACATTTTTGTTGATAGATTCATTGGCTATTTTCCATATGTCTCGAGGCTGGTTACCTGCATTTGTAATTTTTTCCTTATAATAATTTGACTTTAACTGTTTAATGAGTTTGGGTATGCTGTTTTTATAAGTTAAGTAAAGGTTTTTTATTATTTTGTTATTAGGTTGATATATACTTTGGTTATATAAAGCATCACGGATATTAATTGAATTAATGATACCCTGCGTAATCCAAGGTTTTCGTTTAAAGTTTTTACTATTTATTTTCTTTATTATTGTTGCATTTTTAATTTCTGACTGTATTAATTTAGTTAAACTTTTACAAGATTCATCAACATCTTTATCGATTACATGTTTCCAGTTAACCTCGCCTATTTTCTGCTTAATTTTCTTATAGTCAATCATTTTTCGTATTCGATGTTGTATGCCAGATTCCTTAATAATGCTATTTATTTTTAGAGAACAAAATACAGGACAATGGTCTGTAATTTTGGATTGAAATATAATTGAGAGTGTATTATTTCTTTGAATATTTCGGGATTTTATAAATATGTGATCCAGGCATGTAGCAGCGTTATTTAGTATTCTGGTTGGTTTGTTAATATAAGAAATGAATCCGTGTAGATACATTAAATTTAAATATTTTTGACTATCTTTATGATTATCACTGAGGATATCGATATTTATATCACCCGTAATAATCTCCGTACCTCTGCCGCAATACCCAGTTACGTAATCTTGTAGATGCTCGATAAAAAGTGACGTGTCGTATGAGGGCAATTTATAAATGGCAGTTAACGAAATCTTCTCCCGATGCTTCTCACTTTCAATTCTAAGAAATTTAAAATCTTGTATTTCTACTACAGTGGCTTTATGTTTTAAAGAATTTTTAATTAACACTATCGTTCCATCATTTTGATTTTGATAACTACAGTTGTAATAAGTAACATAGCCATTTATGTTTATGCACTCAATATTCTCGACTCGCCAGGTTTCAGTTAAAACAATAATATCAAAATAATTATGAAATTCACCAATATATACCTCAAGTTCGTCGAAGTTTTTTGTCACGCTGCGTATATTTAAATTAAGCATATTGAAATAATTTTCAAAATTTTGGCAAAACGTACTAATAATGTTTTTACTATCATCAATATGATCAGAAATATGAGTATCAATTGTGTCATCGTCTAATTCTTTTTCTAAGATTAGTGTTTCCATATTAGATTTAAACATGTAATACTGAAAAACGCAAAAGAAAAAAAACTTCGGCTTACCCATAAAAAAGTTACTTAATTTTCATTAAATCGTCTTCATTGCGGATTCTAATGGCTGTTTCCGGACAAAGATTTTTCCATTTTTGAACCAGCAAAATGAATAATTTGTTTCTCTGGCATGACTGCGCGTTTTTCCAAGAAGTATTTTGTTGTATGGTGTAAGATGTTCGTTGATAAACACTGTAGAGCCGAGCGCAGCACCTTGTATATTTCTGTTGGTAATTACTAGCTTGCGTTTGCTTAGAAATTCATCTCTTCTTGTTCTGGTCCGAAATTGCGCGACAATGGTTGGTGGGGATTTATCTTTGGCATTTGGTAGTCGATGAGCGATGTCAACATCTTCTTTTTCCAGACTAACTTGTAATTCGTTAGCGATTTTGACAATTATCTCTCTGCAATCTTCATCTTGGCTTTGTTTAATTCCAAATACTTCCACATTTTTGTTTCTGCCATATTGTTCTAGCTCATTAATTTTCTCATTCTGATTTTTTATTATTTTCTCAAAACCGTCACATTTCGCTTTGTAGCTTGTAATATCTTTGTTATTCTCTTGAATTTGGTTTTGTACAGTATGCACTACTTTTATTATTTCATCATATTGATCAGATATGAATGACACAGCTTTACTAATTTCTTTAATTTCATCCTTAAGGCCGTTATAATTGCCATCTATGGATGACAATTTCTTGTCCATTTTTTTCAAACGTAGCCACTATACCAGAAAGATCATTACTCATAGTGTTGGTTGAAGGCGGTTCATCGTTATTTTCAATGTTCTTATTTACTTCAGCAACTGAAGAACTGGCTGTACTTCCGCTTCTGTTTCTGGTAACTACACCTGAACAAAGAGCGCACTTCCAAAGATTTTTATTTTTATTAATTTTTTTATATGCTTGTTCCGCAATCGAGCATTCAAAATGGTACGCATTTTGACATTGGCCACATTTAGCAAAGTCCAAATTTTCTATTGCACTGAAACATTTTTGACACTTACTCATTTCGTTATTGTTTATATTTTGAAGTTGCGAACAAAACAGTATTTTTGGATAATTTTTAAATGCACGCTGCTGCGTGATAAGATTAGTATGTCCATGCAGTCACCTTCAATAAACCACTGGCGATGTTAAGCGTTATTTTACGATATTTGTGTTCATTAAACTCATAAACTAGTTGTTTTAGACTAAACGGTGATGAGATTTTCTTCTTTATATGGATAAAGTTGATCTTTAACCATACCTGACCACGCAACTCACGTTATTCACTTTTTGCACTGATATTTCTGCCAAAAAATCACTGTTTTTACGGAGCACAGTTTTAATGTGTACTTGCACTCAGAACGACCGCTCTCATCTATAATCTAGTCTAAACATATAACAATATAGATTTTAAATATTGTTTTATCAGTGTAAATAAGGATTTTAAAAAATTTCAATGACTGCTAAATTTGTATGGTCACCTATCCAGAATTTTATTAAATATACGACAAATACTAGAAAAAGTTATATAATTCTTTTACCTATTAAAAGATTAAAGATTAATCAAATATTCTGTATAAATTTTAATAAATTATTTAAAAAAAGATAGGATAAGAAATAAAAGATAAAACCTTCAAATTTGCTCATTTCTGCCATTTATTCAATATGTTAAACAGAGAGAGAGATACTACACACTTGCGGGTTGCCTAAAAATCAACTTTCCTCACTTTCAAGGCATTTAGGGTCCTTTCCAGTTGTGATTGAGTTCACTGCGCATAATCAACCGCGTTTCGAAGCAAAAATTTAGGCCGTTATAAATTAATACCAACACAGCTTCGGCAAATCTCATAGTCAGCAGAACGTTATCTTTAATAGGAACGGCCCCATAAATTTAACTCGGCGACTGGGAGTCTCAAATGTCTTAATAACATCAACAAGCAGCCGCCAGCCTCACTTGGGTATTATTTACCGAATTTCGATCACTCGCAGGTCGCTGAAACGCGGCACGTAGTACGTATCAGGATGAGGTAATTTTTCATCCGAATACTTGGAACGAAAACCGAGTTACACAGGTTATTTCAATAACCGGATAACCGGTTATTTTTGATTCGAATAAGCCCATCACTAGTTGTATACATTATGATAACTTTAAGTTGTATTTTTGACAAGTAATCATTCATATGTTCACTCGTTAAATAAACGCTCTAATATATTGGTCTCATTTGGAACCATGGAAGTGACCTGTATGATTAAATGCTGGCATAGAAACGAAACTCTTATGTCAACTATTAAAATAAATTCCCTGTATAAAGGAACTAGGTACTTTAGTACTACTCTACAAAGGTAATTACTTTAATAGTACTAAAATCGGGTGACTTCACTTTGAAGTCGCTGTAGCAACTTCCAGTTTGATAGATGTATGATTCTCGGCGGTGCTTCCCAAAGCTGTGCGATACCTCTGGGGCTCGAATATCAACTCCAAAAACTAAGCGTTGGCCGCTACCTTGGCTGGGCCCCTGCTTACTTTCGCAATTCAAGCATTAATGTCTTCAGTACCCATAAAATACCGCGGCGTCCTCCGGTTCTATTTTTAGCTATCTTTGGCGTTGATTGGACTAAGCTCACGAATTCACTTCGGCGCGATTTCAAATACATAATGCATTCTTAACTAATTAATACAACACCAAAGTTACAGGTCAGCTCTACGCTAGCGAGTTTAAATATTAAAAAGCTCTGGCGAGACGAATCAGGCCCGTTACATGGTATATAATAGGGATATTCATATTCCCCAGTAATTATTGCAGGCATCGACTTCGCCTTTTTTATATGTGGGTGTTATCGTGTAATTGTGACTTCCTCCCAGCTTTTCGTTGTTTGCTTTCTTCTCTTTATTATCCTACATGCATTCTTTACTTTCTTCCTCTGTTCTTGATATGCGAGTTTATCTGCTTTTATTTTTGTTTCTAATCGTCAATTTCTTTCTTACGTCTATTTCTCTTTTACATTATTTGTTACACCAACTTTGATTATTCTTATGCTCTTTATTGGGAATCAGTTTTTTAGTATCTTTACTCAGTAACGCTTGGAATCCTTGTCACTACTCAGTTGTTTACCGGCAGTGGAACAGTGAACACGTGTTGTGCAGCGCTGTGACCTCAGAAATCGCAGTTTATGCCACGTGTGCGACTCGATGTAGGTCAGTAGACGAAATGCAATCGCATGAAAATTCCAACGAAGGTTGGCCTAGACAGCGAAAATGTATCAATAGCCGTCGAGGCCATCGACACCTGGAGAAGCGCTATTAGCGCAACAAAACCAGGTCCTCTCTCAGGAGAATCAAGCTAGAGCATCTGAAGAAGCAAATTATTACAATGCTTGGGCAACCAAAAAAGCAGCTAGAGAAAGGTTAGAATTAAAGCAAACTGAATCAGTGCTACAGGTGACTGAGCTGAAAAGGTAAACACCTGTGATAACACCGAATACATAGGCGCTAGAAAATGGAATAATCTCCAATCTGCAGCTACAACTACAGCAGGCTTTGGATGAAATCAAATAGCTTAAAGGGCAAGTATTAACAGCGTACATACATCATGTACGCTGGTATTAACTTCACAGGAACAAAACAAGAAGTTATTACAACCACAAGAGGAAAAGGGAACTGCAAGGAACAAATCGTATGGCCCAACAAATTCAGATGAAGAGGAGCAACTTGTCGCAAGAGAAACCGATTGGCTTTTGCCCAAATCTAGCAACAAGAAGAAGCGCAAGGCTACCGAATCGCCTGAAAAATCAGAAGAAAGCTCTAAAGAGCAAACAGATAAAATCTCAAAAACCATCAAGACTCCACCGTTTATCTTGAGTAACGTAGATGACTACGGCGTAATCAAGGTAGAATTAAGTACAGGCCAGTTCGAATATAAAACTAGCATGATGAGTAACAACCAAATTAATGTCAATGTCAGCTCTTCTGAAGAGTACAGAAACTTTGACAACATTAATAAACGGCACTAGCATCGAATGACACTCATATGAAAATAAAGCCACGACCACGAGACCTATTAAGATAATGGTTAAGAACTTACATCCTACAACTAAAGCAGAAGAAATTGTCGAGGAACTAAAGGAAAAGAAATTTAAGATTATAGAAGTAACAAAAGAACTCAAGAGAACTATCTCTAGCAATGAGGTGAAACATATTCGCTTGCCATTGTATATATTAGTCTCCGAGAGATCTGAAGGCATCAATAAAATCTACGGAATCCAATACATAAAAGTCAAAATAGAGCCATTAAGAAATAGCAAGCTTATTCCATAATGTAAAAGAATGCAAAAATATTGACATACAAAGAAATTCTGTAGAAGAACTCCAACTCGTGTTAAATGTGCAGGAGAAACCTTAACTACAAAATTCTCAAAACACACCTGCCAAGTGCGTCAACTGCTCTGACGTACACCCAGCTAGCTACAGGGGCTGCACAGTTGCAAACGAGCAGCTGCAGAAAAGAAGAAACGGTACGGTTAATGCTAAAAAACCACTCCTCCACAAAAACCATCGGTATCTAATACGGTTAGAACCGGAAAATCTTACGCCAAAGCTACCCAACAACCATCAACTGAATTAACATCCACAGCATTATCAGAACCATCCATGATGCAGCTCATGCAAAATATGATGAAAACACTGGATCAAGTCAACGAAAGACTTAACAAGCTAGAAGCCAGAAGTAGATACTGGAACCATACCTAAGGTTAAAGTAAGATAATGGACCTACAAGACTTACGCATCGCCACATGGAATGCCAACGGCATTCTAAACAAAAAACACGATCTTGAAGTCTTCCTGCATACTCAACACAGATGTCTGCCTTATTTCTGAGACACACATGACAAACCAATCTTACCTTAAAATAATAGGATACAAAACTTATCACACCATCCACCCGGACAACCAAGTCAGGGGTGGTAGTTCAATCACAATAAAAGAAAAGATGAACCACTATGAAGAGTGTCATCTGCAAAGAGATGATATTCAACTAACAGTGGATGGAATCGTGTCTCTAAAACAGAAACTGAGAATGGAGGCTGTCTATTACCCGCCAAGACACAATTTTAAAAAAGAAGATTACACTCCTGCAACACCTTGGCGAAAATTTCATTGTCGGAGGAGACATCAACTCGAAACATGTAGACTGGGGATCCAAGTTAACTAACTCATTTTAAAGAAGCATCGACTCTACCTTTCTGCACATTTCAAGATTCGTTGCAGTTAGCGGTTGTCCTGGTCTTAGATTGTTTTCTACTAATCCTTGCTTCAGCACCATACGTCATTAAGAGCCTCACAACGCTTCTGTATATTCTTATTTTTGTGTCCATAGCGAAATACTTCTTTTCCATAATGAGAAAATGAAAAAATTAAGAGACGAAAACGCTACCATAGAAAATGAATATTAAACAAGAAAATAAGATAATAAAGTAAACAGTAAACCGAAGAACGCAACACTGGGAGAAGAGCGGCAAAATGATATTGCGATAACAGGTTTAAAAATAGATACGAGAGTCCCCAGTATGTTAAAGTAGGGGATGAAGAACTTTATGGAATAAATTTTAGGAGTTAGGAGAAAGGGCTCAGTTGGTAACTTTTAGATGTACGAAAGACAAATTAAAGATCGTGATCCGTTTAGTTTATTTCGTTTTCTAATTTTCAAATATTTAGGCCATTTAGTATGGGCTAATATCGGCTAGCATAAGCTCGAATGAAGGCTAAATTCAGCTAATTCGGTTCCCCGATTCTGCTTCCTCAGGATTCCACTTGCGATCGCTGGACTTCATCATCAAAGGTCAGTTCTTACAAAGATCTTAGCAAATCAAACTGAGCGTGTTTAATCAACCTTTTGGCTCAATATTTTATGACGCTATGTGCACTGTGACCTATGAGCCGTGCCCTAGGCGTTGTGCGTTTATGCATTGCGATAGCACAGGTTTTGTCCTGAAAGTTGTAATTTTAGCTAAAATTAGCATTTTGTGGTTTGAATATTTGGAAGTTAATTCCTATTTGATGGGCAATAGTCCTACATTTTTAAAATTTTTGTCACATGGCCTGAGGGCAATTGCAGATAATGCATGTGGTACAATGACTGTTGGGTTTGAATAAATGCTATTATTTGTTTGTGTTTTCTTCTGCAACCCCTGTAGCTGAACGAGTAATCTAGGTATGCGGTGGAACACCAAAGGTAGGTGGCGTATTTTTTTAAGTAGCTAGTTTTGTTTTTATATGTTATGAGTAAGGACAAGGCGCCCAATTTGTATTAATGCTTCTGTTCAGTTTTTTTTTTTTTTTTTAATTTGAAGCAAACCAGATCAACATTTTACAATGTTATACATGGTTGGTATAATATAGTAATCTTAATAGTAATGTCTTTGTTGGAAATGACACTGAAGGATTTTATCCTCTAAAAGAGTTTGCTTGACGTAGTAGTGTTCACTGATCCGTGATCTAAGCGATGATGTCTTGCGGTAAGCGTCTTTTCAAGCGGGTGTAAATATTTTTCCGGCCTAGTTGTTGTAGAATGTCTATGTTGCTGTTTTGCATGTTGTCAAAGAAGTTTTTAGTAAGCCTGGATACGAATTGGTCGACTTTGTCCATTGCTAATTCATAGTGAATTTGTTCATTGCGCATATACCAAGGAGCATTAATGGCCAATCGGAGAATTTTATTTTGAAAAGCCTGCATTTTCTTGAAGTTGGTAGCTGAGGTGTTGCACCACACCGGACAGGCGTAAGTGATAACTGGCCTAAGTAGGGTTTTATATAAAAGCAAGACGCATTCACGCCGAAGAGGGGTGTTTCTGTTGATCAATGGATATAGCTGGAGTAGCCTCGCATATCCTTGATTTAATTTTTTGTTAACGTGATTACTCCATGTCAAACGGGTATCCAGATAAACCCCTAGATACTTAACAGCTTCACTGCGTGGGTTCCATGGAATGTCTTTTCCAAGAATTTTGATGTTGGGATGATCGTGGATTCGTCTCAGCGTAAATATTTTTGTTGTGCATTTGGTAGGATTCAGTTTAATGCACCATGTGGTTAACCATTGCGTTAACGTATTAACTGCGGTCTGGAGGCGATCTATTGTTGTAAGAAGTTCTGCATGTTGGGAAATTACAGCTGTATCGTCCGCGAATAGCGCTATTTCAGTTGGATTGAGACTAGGTATATCATGCGTAAATATATTAAATAGTGTCGGTCCCAGGATGCTACCCTGGGGAACTCCTGCATGTATATTTCGCACTGTAGAGATGTTACTATTTATGCGTACTATAAATTTCCGATCTTCTAAAAATGAAAAAATAATGGCAACTAGGTATTGAGGGATATTAATGCGTAGCAATTTATATTTCAGGCCTTCTATCCAAACTTTATCAAAAGCTTTGGTGACATCCATAAAGGCAATAACGGTGAATTGTTTATTTTCAAATCCTTTCGAGATAATTTCAGAGATTCGTTGAAGCTGATGTACTGCTGATTGCCCCTGTCGGAATCCAAACTGTACTGGTGGTATTAGCTGTCTTTCGTCTAAGGATATTTTTAATCGTTGTGCGATAACTTTTTCGAGTAATTTGGACAAGGTAGGGAGAAGGCTTATTGGACGATAGTTACTGCAATTCTTTTTGTTTTGACCTTGTTTAGAAAACATAAGAATGTGTGCAAGTTTCCAGGTTGCAGGAAAGTAACCAATTCTCATGCAGGCGTTGAATAAGCTTGCCAGAAATGCAAGTGCTTTGCTGGTTAAGTGTTTTAGAATGATGTTCGATATCAGGTCGTGTCCAGGAGTTTTTTTTTAATGGAAGGGCGTGGATGTAAGATTCTAGTTCCTTAGGAGAAGTGGGATCGTCAAAATCAGTAACAATTGGTAAGTGAGTTTCTATATATGATTGAACTGTGTAGGCATGCACTCGATTTTCATCGGCTATTGTTGGTGTAAATACTTTCTCTAGATATTCCGCAAATAACCCACATTTTTCTTCGTCTGTCGTGTATGAGGAGTTATTTTCAGTTAGGGTAGGGATTACGTCATGCTGTCTGGTTATATTTTTCGTAGCTTTCCATAGTTCGAGGCTCGTTGGTTCAATATTCTCTAGATAGTTTCTATAGTTGTTCATTCTGTGTGTGTCAATCTCACGTCTTATTCGATGACTAATATTGTTTAGTTGGTTTTTGATTAGTGGATTCTTACTTCTTTGCCACTCTCTTCTAAGTTTACTTTTTTGTTTAATTAAATCCAGGATGTAAGTCGGGGGGATGTTGGGATTATTAATTTTGCGTTTGCGGTTAGGAATCGTTGCCAGCTGAACGGATTTAGTAATGGCTGTCGTTAAGGCTGTAACTTGATCGTCGATTACTGGAGGACAGTCAATCTTTGGCGGATTGTTTAGCTGAGCGTCGAGTTTCTTCTTAAATAGTTCCCATTTAACGTACCCTTTGATTAATTTAGGTAGCTTGGGTCTGTAAACCGGTGCAGTCGTGAAGGTTATGAGCACGGGTAAGTGGTCAGAATCAAGCTCGGAAATTACATTCTGTTGAATTGGATAAGGGAAATTTTTCGCGACTACGATATCCAAGATATCAGGCTGGTGATCTAATCTATATGGGAAATACGTGAAATCATTAGGTGGTATTATTTGCAGTTGGTGAGTTGTTGCAAAGTTGTTTAACTTAGTTCCACTAGGGTTATTTGCACGGCATCCCCAATAGGTACTTTTGCTGTTGAGATCGCCTATGACAAGTGTTTGCGTTGCGCTATTGAAGATCTTAATGATATCGGTCTCACTTAGGTTTTTGTTGGGTTGCTTATATGTACTGACAATCTTTATACGGTTATTATTACTCGTGTTGATGTTAATTGAAATTGTTTCGAGACTGTTGGTAATTATGTCCTCAGGTGTGCTATGTTGAATATTTTGCTTTACAATTATAGCTACTCCACCCCATGATGTGGTTGACAGCCTGTCTTTGCGGAAAATATGATAGCCATTTATTTTGAAGATCTCGCCTTCTGAGAGATGAGTCTCGGTTATGCACGCTATATCCACGTTGTACCTTGCCAAAAAAGATATGAACGTTGCTCTTTGTGGTTTTAAGCCATTAGCATTCCAATTAAGGAGTGTTATATTTTGTAGGGAGTGGTGTGAATTATCCATTGAGAAGGTTAGGAAGTATTTGTTCGATTAGGAAGGATTTAATTTGGTTTAAATGGGGAATGATTAAGCGCTTTACGAATTCTAGGATGTTGTCAAGAAGAGAAGAGAAGGTTGAGGTGTCAGCTTGTGTAACTTCGCTGTAGAGTTTTTTAGGGGTGGGGTGCTCGGATTGGGTTAATCTGGTTTGTCTGATAGGTGATCGCAATTTTAAAAGCTCTTGGTGGCGTGGGCAACCTCTGTAGCTCGCGGGGTGATTTCCGCCGCAGTTTACGCAGCGAGGGGGTTCATTGATCTGTTTTCGGCATGCATTTGGTGGGTGGTCATCCAAACATTTTATACATTTGGGTTTGGCGGCACAGTAATTCTTGGTGTGTCCAAATTGCTGGCATTTATGACATTGCGGTATGTTATTTGGTTTACGTCTTGCCTCTACGGTAACAATTGCATGAGAAAGTGTTTTAACTTTGTAAATATCGTGTGCAGATTCGCCTGCTGGCAGCAGGACAGCGCATACAGGAATCGGCTGTTTTTCTTTATTTAACAAGCGTGTAACTCTAGTTATGGTTAAGTTTTTTTCTCGCAATTCATTAGTAATTTCCAATTCGGTGATGGAAATGGGCACATTTTTAATTACAACGGAAACTGGTTTATCGTGAGGATTTTGGAAGGTATGATATTCAATTCCACTATTTATGTAAAATTTTGTGAGTGCACGATAGTCTTCGATAGAGGTGGCATTGATTTTAACATATTTGCTACTGATAGCAGTTGTAAATTCACGATCTTGGGTGATTGACTTTATATCTTTAATTATCTCTTGATGATTATTAACGTTGTGAAGAAAAATGGGTGGTATTCTATTTTTATTTGATGTGGTGTCTGTAGTTTGACTTACTTGTTGTTCGTTGCTGTCTGTTGTTTGTTGAGTCGATAATAGATAATATGGGTTACTTTTTATCAGGTGCTCGGGGTTCCATATGTAGCGTTTGGCTGTTTCTGGTATCGGTGGAGTGAGGTTGTCGGATTTCCTTTTCTGGGGCGAGTTGTTAGTTGAAGTCATGGCTGCTGCCAGCCCCCGGAGGGCTGGGCAGTTAAGATTTAACGAATTTTATGAGCACGTTATATTATGTACACAACTGTGACAATAAGTTAAACGATTGCTGTTAAACGGCAATATCGCGTAGAATGCGCTATAATAATGCGACCGCACGGCTCGACCGCTGGAGGTTCAGTTTTAAAACCCGAAGCATTTCTTAGCCTGGTCCTTACACAACGCTATATTCTGCCGAAAGTTAAAAGAGCTAGCCGAGGCCTTGTCAACCCCTTTGTTTAAGGGTGGTACATAGTTAACTTGGATCCCCAGTCTACATGTTTCGAGTTGATGTCTCCTCCGACAATGAATCTTTCGCCAAGGTGTTGCAGGAGTGTTACGTAATCTTCTTTTTTAAAATTGTGTCTTGGCGGGTAATAGACAGCCTCCATTCTCAGTTTCTGTTTTAGAGACACGATTCCATCCACTGTTAGTTGAATATCATCTCTTTGCAGATGACACCCTTCATAGTGGTTGATCTTTTCTTTTATTATGATTGAACTACCACCCCTGACTTGGTTGTCCGGGTGGATGGTGTGATATGTTTTGTATCCTCTTATTTTAAGGTAAGATTGGTTTGTCATGTGTGTTTCAGAAATAAGGCAGACATCTGTGTTGAGTATTCAGGAAGACTTCAAGATCGTGTTTTTTGTTTAGAATGCCGTTGGCATTCCATGTGGCGATGCGTAAGTCTTGTAGGTGCATTATCTTACTTTAACCTTAGGTATGGTTCCAGTACCTACTTCTGGCTTCTAGCTTGTTAAGTCTTTCGTTGACTTGATCCAGTGTTTTCATCATATTTTGCATGAGCTGCAGC
The DNA here is from genome assembly GCA_940337035.1 of Agriotes lineatus. Lineage (NCBI taxonomy): Eukaryota > Metazoa > Arthropoda > Insecta > Coleoptera > Elateridae > Agriotes > Agriotes lineatus. Next base: position 236,811 of record CALNHX010000329.1, on the reverse strand, counting down.
ATGGATGGTTCTGATAACGCTGTGGATGTTAATTCAGTTGATGGTTGTTGGGTAGCTTTGGCGTAAGATATTCCGGTTCTAACCGTATTAGATACCGATGGTTTTTGTGGAGGAGTGGTTTTTTGGCATTAATCGTACCATTTCTTCTTTTCTGCAGCTGCTCGTTTGCAACTGTGCAGCCCCTGTAGCTAGCTGGGTGTGCGTCAGAGCAGTTGACGCACTTGGCAGGTGTGTTTTGAGAATTTTGTAGTTAAGGTTTCTCCTGCACATTTAACACGAGTTGGGGTTCTTCTACAGAATTTCTTTGTATGTCAATATTTTTGCATTCTTTTACATTATGGAATAAGCTTGCTATTCCTTAATGGCTCTATTTTGACTTTTATGTATTGGATTCCGTAGATTTTATTGATGCCTTCAGATCTCTCGGAGACTAATATATACAATGGCAAGCGAATATGTTTCACCTCATTGCTAGAGATAGTTCTCTTGAGTTCTTTTGTTACTTCTATAATCTTAAATTTCTTTTCCTTTAGTTCCTCGACAATTTCTTCTGTTTTAGTTGTATGATGTAAGTTCTTAACCATTATCTTAATAGGTCTCGTGGTCGTGGCTTTATTTTCATATGAGTGTCATTCGATGCTAGTGCCGTTTATTAATGTTGTCAAAGTTTCTGTACTCTTCAGAAGAGCTGACATTGACATTAATTTGGTTGTTACTCATCATGCTAGTTTTGTATTCGAACTGGCCTGTACTTAATTCTACCTTGATTACGCCGTAGTCATCTACGTTACTCAAGATAAACGGTGGAGTCTTGATGGTTTTTGAGATTTTATCTGTTTGCTCTTGAGAGTTTTCTTCTGATTTTACAGGCGATTCGGTAGCCTTGCGCTTCTTCTTGTTGCTAGATTTGGGCAAAAGCCAATCGGTTTCTCTTGCGACAAGTTGCTCCTCTTCATCTGAATTTGTTGGGCCATACGATTTGTTCCTTGCAGTTCCCTTTTCCTCTTGTGGTTGTAATAACTTCTTGTTTTGTTCCTGTGAAGTTAATACCAGCGTAGATGATGTATGTACGCTGTTAATACTTGCCCTTTAAGCTATTTGATTTCGTCCAAAGCCTGCTGTAGTTGTAGCTGCAGATTGGAGATTATTCTATTTTCTAGCGCCTATGTATTCGGTGTTATCACAGGTGTTTGCCTTTTCAGCTCAGTCACCTTTAGCACTGATTCAGTTTGCTTTAATTCTAACCTTTCTCTAGCTGCTTTTTTGGTTGCCCAAGCATTGTAATAATTTGCTTCTTCAGATGCTCTAGCTTGATTCTCCTGAGAGAGGACCTGGTTTTGTTGCGCTAATAGCGCTTCTCCAGGTGTCGATGGCCTCGACGGCTATTGATACATTTTCGCTGTCTAGGACAACCTTCGTTGGAATTTTCATGCGATTGCATTTCGTCTACTGACCTACATCGAGTCGCACACGTGGCATAAACTGCGATTTCTGAGGTCACAGCGCTGCACAACACGTGTTCACTGTTCCACTGCCGGTAAACAACTGAGTAGTGACAAGGATTCCAAGCGTTACTGAGTAAAGATACTAAAAAACTGATTCCCAATAAAGAGCATACGAATAATCAAAGTTGGTGTAACAAATAATGTAAAAGAGAAATAGACGTAAGAAAGAAATTGACGATTAGAAACAAAAATAAAAGCAGATAAACTCGCATATCAAGAACAGAGGAAGAAAGTAAAGAATGCATGTAGGATAATAAAGAGAAGAAAGCAAACAACGAAAAGCTGGGAGGAAGTCACAATTACACGATAACACCCACATATAAAAAAGGCGAAGTCGATGCCTGCAATAATTACTGGGGAATATGAATATCCCTATTATGGGTGCCCGGATTTCGTAGGGACAACATGGGTAACTTTTGTATTTGAAGAGATAGAGAGATGGTTAAATTAGCAAAAAGGTGCAGGTTTGAGAGCTCATTAAGAATCCATCTTCAAATTTTACTTGTCATGGCCCACTTGTCTAAAATTAAAAAAAAACTAAATCTCCTAATTTCTTTTATAAGCCGTAACTTTTTTGTTACTTAAGATATTGAGATGCGATTTGAACTAATTTGAATGGTAATTTAAATACTTTTATTGATACTTGATAAAACCAATTTTATTTGTGTTAATTTTTAGTAATCTAACCTAACCTCAAAATTTTAAATTGGTACCCTGCAATTTTTTTGGCCCTTTTAAGAGAGGATTTTTTTCTGAATGCAGTGATGTATTACATGATATGGAAACTTCTTCAAAATTTTGAAAAACTGAGTTTATTCTTTTTACAGGCAGAAATCACTAGTGCCATGATCACAATAATTTTGTTTTTTATTTATTACGTTATCTGTATAATTATGTTTAGAAACAAAAAGCACTCTTATCATCATACGTGCCTTCCAGTAGTGTCAGTGTGTTCCGTATGTTTGACGTATAAGGTGGCGATTTAGTCGCGAAAATCTGACGATCTTAAAATTTACTTAGTAAGTGGTGCTCTCTCGTCTTGAAAAGCATGCACCTCAAATGTAGGGTGTTAGGTTTGCAACCAGTCTAAATGAATGTGTCAGTGGCATAATTTTAAACACTTCTGATGGTCAGGAGGCCGCGGGGGGCGGGACGTTGCCGGCTAATGGCACATGTAATTGTTTTGGCTAGCTTCTTATCGATCGATAAAAATTTAAGCGACCACACGCCCGATGTGAATCGTTGTAGGCTGGTGAACTTGTGGTTGGAGTTTATATAATTAGCAAGGATTATAACAGTTTATTCCAAACTAATTTGTTTTACGTAGTTTTAGTATTTTATTAGGGTAGTTGTTATGACGTTCATATTATTTTGTACCTATTATAACTTTAGCAATAGCTGTGTTCGTTCTACATTTGGCAGATCAGTAAAATTTGACATTAGTTTCGTTGAGTTAGGTATTTCAGTCGTGACTAAAACAGTTGTAATAAAATGGTTATACAACAAAATGTGAAATTCAATTTGCATATTTTTACACCGATTCCGAAAATAATTCATGAACAGTACAAAATTTCGTACATTCGTATTTCTATATTTTCTGAGCTAAACTGCATGTAGGGTGACCACCTCTCAGGGTTTCACCCGGAGTTTCAGGGTTTCTACACCAAGTCTCCGGGCTCCGGGTTTTGTAATAATTTCTTCGGGTTGCACTAATTCACAAAAAACATAATTTTTGGTAACGTTGAGTCTTCTTTGAATAAAATCGTTATTATCTCCAAAAACTTGAAAACAGCGGTTCTGAACGAATTTTCTTGAGGCATCCCTTAGCGTGTTAGCTGTTTCTAAAGTACCCCTGAAGACTATTGTATGCCTCGTATTAGCATAAGCTTTATATTTACAAAATAAAAAATCTTCATTAATGATTGAGGAAGTATTTTACAAAAATTACAAAAAACAAACAAAGAATGCCTATATTATTTATATTTTTAATAATTTAAATCACAAAAATACTAACAATGCTCATATTTAAACAAAAAAAAAACGCAATAGAAAAATATTCATAAAAGAGATAAATCTATACCTAAAACATAACAATTTAGGAAATTAATAGTATGTATATATTTTTTGGTAAATCAAATTAGTAAATATATGGATAATAGCACTAAATTTAATGAGATACTTGTCAATTTATCAGCGATTTTATCAAAATTTGTTTGTCAGGAAGTAAACTGGCACTTAATACCCACTGAAGTTTCGAGGATTACGGTTTTTGTATTTTTGTATAGCAATATATTTTGCAAAGCCACACTCGCATAAGTCTGTACTTAATTAGAAATGACAAAAGCCTTCACACTGCTTTATCGGCTATATTTGGAAAGGTCCCGGTAGACGTGCCCAAAATGATGCCGGAGTCAGAAAATTTTTCTTTGTGTGTCATATCACAAAAAATATCTATCAGTTCCATTTCTTCTTTTGTGGACAAAACAGAATTGCTTCACATGTAGAAAAAGGGTTGGTTATCCACATATAATTTTCTATAATTAACTATTTTTTTTTAAACAAAACAAATGAAGTCCGCCATTTTTTATAAACAACCACGTGCACCACTTGGAACCACCTTGTGTACCCCTAGACGTACGCCTACCCCTAGTTGAGAATCCCCGTACAACTTTATATTATACCTAAATATAGCGCACTCTATTTAAAAAAAGGGTAGGTTTGGTTCGCCACACGTTTGTGAGCAATCCTGTACAATAAATACGTTTCATTAATGTGCACTTTAGTACCTACAACTTGTGTCCAAACAAATGTTATGTAACTCTCATACAAAATTATTAATAGAAGTGAAAATTGAATAATACATAAAAAAATTTAAAAAACAACAAAATCACTAGTTCCTTCGACAGTAAAAAAATAAAAAGGAAATTGGCTTTTGTAACTTCATATATGACATTGCGCATTCAGGCAGGGAGATATTTTATACCAATAGGAGACTTACTACATTAAAAAAAATATATAGCTTTATGATGTTGAAACTGGCAACGCATAATGTATTTGTTTTGTAAAAAGCTATTGGATTTAAGAAAAAAACCAAAACGAGTTAAAGCGTTTTCAAGTAAAAAAGGTTTTCCAATACATTTTTAACCAAATGTTTGTCCGTTAGGAATTTTTAAAGAAAACGTTTATACGAGTTGCTAATTTCAATCTCTTGTATGTAAAAATTAAAAATGATTTTATAAATGACATTCTACTAGTGTAAATCTCATTTTAAACCTGCACCCCCCACTATTAGTATCTCCGTAAAGATTGAGAATTGAAACTATGCTTATATGAACTTTTTTGGCCAATTTGTAACGTACGATATGGGTCAGTTATTGGGCAAGTATTTAAATTACACCCTGTATTATATTTGCTAACCATTAATAGTAAGAACCAACAACATTGTTTTTATTTGATTGCTTTTTGTTTTTTATAAACATTCTGTATTTCTCATCGAAAAAAACCTTTTTTAAGTCACGAAAGTTCTCAGGGTTTATATAAATTGAAAGGTGGTCACCCTAACTGCATGTCAAATACTAGCGCTTAGAACTACAGTTTTACAATAAATTGATTTTTAATTAAATATAGCATTCTTTTCCTTTTACGCTAATCGTTACGTGTTTGCACATTTACCCAACCTGACCCTAATAAATTATTATAACACTAACACACTTAATTATCTCTAGTTTTCAATTATGGGCAAAGCAAGACCATGTTATGGAAAACGCAAAAAAACAAAAAGAGCACAATCTATGGTTAGACTAAATAAAGTAAGACGAATGTTAGCAGAAAATAGTGCACAGGTAATCAGACCCTTATAAATAAAGAAAACAGTGTTGCCTTTCGTAAACCATTTTTTTATTTAAAAAAATTTATAGCTAATATTTAGAAACACGACAGAAAAACTTAATTAATTGATCATTTTCATAAGAAGAACCTGTATGTGTATAATCAAAAGTATTTCAGTAATGTGCACCACCTTTGCTCCTACAACTAAGGTTACCTACATTCCGCCGATGCTGACACGAAGAAAAATAATTTGGGTGGGGGGATAAAATCAATGAAAAAGATCAACGTGAAATAGTTTGTTAAGTACATTATAAATACGATTCCAAAAATTATTTTATATTTCTGAAATCGCATAAAATAATTCCGGCCTCATCAATAGTCATATGTCAAAACTTTCTTTGGAACACTTGTACATGGCATGCTATTAATAATTAATATTTATTGCTTAACACTAATTATGTAAAATAAAATCTTAGCAGCTCTCAGTATTTATAATTGGGTAGACTATACAAATCCAATCCAATGTATCTGAGAAGTTAAGTAAACCGCGAAGAATTTCTAAAATTATATTTTGGCACTTTACCCACTTTCTACTTTTGCTCTGGAACTTTTAAATATGAACGTCTAGTTAACCCGAAGAATTTTGTTGATAACCCGAAGTCTTCGGGTCAAAATGTCAATATTGGTCACCCTACCTACAACTTTTATATAAGTGATATTTATGTAACTCTCATAGTTTTACTACTATTTTCCACCCCGTTGTCGTTATCAGGCCCAGGATTGTGGTCGTCTAAAAATATCAAGTTGCATGTTTATGCATATCCCAATTCGAGTTTGAATTACGTCATTAGCAGTAACGCCACCTACCTTACAGAGGCTGAACTATTTTTAGCCGAGAAACACGTATCAAAGCTTAAATTGCCAACACAAAATTTACTCACGATGAGCTATTACAAGTATATGTTGCTTCTCGGTCATCTGCTAAACTTCTGGTTCAAATTATTTGAATTTTTAGTATGTTATAGTTAAAACTCTAGAGATTATGGCCCCCCATTTTGTTTTACTGTTTGAAGAGTATTTCTTACAGAAATAAATCGTCGAATTTCACGTTCAAAAATCCACTTTATTTATATTTTTTAGTCAAAGCCGTGATTTATAAACTAAATTTTAAATACGGAGGGCACCTTCCTTGAATCTTTCTGCTTATTTTCGTATATTGTAGATTCAATTTGGTTCAGTATTAATCTCACTGCCTGCTCTCGAGTGAAGTCATGATAACAGCAATTTTAAGTTAAATTTCGTAAGAGTAAATCGCCACCATAAGTTCTACGTACTTGTAGCCGCTGGTGGAAAAAGCTTGGTAACGTGGTAACTAGGTTACCGGGAAATTTTTGGGGGCCGCCAAAGGCGGTCCCCAAAAGTTCTCGGTAAAATGCATTTTTGGGTTTAAGTTAAGACAAGCATGCCAAGGAGTCTAATAAAATTCCATTTGAGTGATCTGAGTGTGCAATGTTCGCGATATCTATGTTCTATTTTTGTTAATTATAAATTAGCAGTATTATGTAAATCAGCATTCCTCATTTAACAGTAAATGTATGTATCAATAGGGTGGTAATGTATGAAATGTTGTTTTGTCGTAATTTTATACAATAATAAATGCTTAAAAACGTTGGTCTTAAAACGGGAATTTTTCAAATTTATGCGTCACCGGGAAATTTTTTGGGTATATTTGGTTACCGGGAAGAAAAGGCTTTTTCCACCAGCGCTTGTAGCACTTGACATACGCACAAAATACATCATATTTTCAAAATTTTCCGTTATAAGTTGAAGTAATAACACTCACACTGACAGGCACGTATGATGATAAACCTGCTTTTTGTTTCGAAACATAATTTCACAGATAACGTGATAAACAAAAAACAAAGTTATTGTGATCATAGCACTAGTGATTTCTGCCTGTAAAAAGAATAAACTCAGTTTTTCAAAATTTTGAAGAAGTTTTCACATTATGTAATACATCACTGCATTCAGAAAAAAATCCTCTCTTAAAAGGGCCAAAAAAATTGCAGGGTACCAATTTAAAATTTTGAGGTTAGGTTAGATTACTAAAAATTAACACAAATAAAATTGGTTTTATCAAGTGCCAATAAAAGTATTTAAATTACCATGCAAATTAGTTCAAATCGCACCTCAATATCTTAAGTAACAAAAAAGTTACGGCGTATAAAAGAAATTAGGAGATTTAGTTTTTTTTTAAATTTTAGACAAGTGGGCCATGACAAGTAAAATTTGAAGATGGATTCTTAATGAGCTCTCAAACCTGCACCTTTCTGCTAATTTAACCATCTCTCTATCTCTTCAAATACAAAAGTTACCCATGTTGTCCCTACGAAATCCGGGCACCCTGTATACCATGTAACGGGCCTGATTCGTCTCGCCAGAGCTTTTTAATATTTAAACTCGCTAGCGTAAAGCTGACCTGTAACTTTGGTGTTGTATTAATTAGTTAAGAATGCATTATGTATTTGAAATCGCGCCGAAGTGAATTCGTGAGTTTAGTCCAATCAACGCCAAAGATAGCTAAAAATAGAACCGGAGGACGCCGTGGTATTTTATGGGTACTGAAGACATTAATGCTTGAATTGCGAAAGTAAGCAGGGGCCCAGCCAAGGTCGCGGCCAACGCTTAGTTTTTGGAGTTGATATTCGAGCCCCAGAGGTATCGCACAGCTTTGGGAAGCACCGCCGAGAATCATACATCTATCAAACTGGAAGTTGCTACAGCGACTTCAAAGTGAAGTCACCCGATTTTAGTACTATTAAAGTAATTACCTTTGTAGAGTAGTACTAAAGTACCTAATTCCTTTATACAGGGAATTTATTTTAATAGTTGACATAAGAGTTTCGTTTCTATGCCAGCATTTAATCATACAGGTCACTTCCATGGTTCCAAATGAGACCAATATATTAGAGCGTTTATTTAACGAGTGAACATATGAATGATTACTTGTCAAAAATACAACTTAAAGTTATCATAATGTATACAACTAGTGATGGGCTTATTCGAATCAAAAATAACCGGTTATCCGGTTATTGAAATAACCTGTGTAACTCGGTTTTCGTTCCAAGTATTCGGATGAAAAATAACCTCATCCTGATACGTACTACGTGCCGCGTTTCAGCGACCTGCGAGTGATCGAAATTCGGTAAATAATACCCAAGTGAGGCTGGCGGCTGCTTGTTGATGTTATTAAGACATTTGAGACTCCCAGTCGCCGAGTTAAATTTATGGGGCCGTTCCTATTAAAGATAACGTTCTGCTGACTATGAGATTTGCCGAAGCTGTGTTGGTATTAATTTATAACGGCCTAAATTTTTGCTTCGAAACGCGGTTTATTATGCCCAGTGAACTCAATCACAACTGGAAAGGACCCTAAATGCCTTGAAAGTGAGGCAAGTTGATTTTTAGGCAACCCGCAAGTGTGTAGTATCTCTCTCTCTGTTTAACATATTGAATAAATGGCAGAAATGAGCAAATTTGAAGGTTTTATCTTTTATTTCCTATCCTATCTTTTTTTAAATAATTTATTAAAATTTATACAGATTATTTGATTAATCTTTAATCTTTTAATAGGTAAAAGAATTATATAACTGTTTCTAGTATTTGTCGTATATTTAATAAAATTCTGGATAGGTGACCATACAAATTTAGCAGTCATTGAAATTTTTTAAAATCCTTATTTGACTGATAAAACTATATTTAAAATCTATATTGTTATATGTTTAGACTAGATTATAGATACACATATAGGGAACAATTACAAATGAGAAAATAGAAAATGTACAAAAATCAATTATTAACTGGATTTCGTAACACTCTTATTTCAACAATGATTTTATTTCAATTTAAAATATCACGGCTAATGCAAATGGTGAAACGCTTAATATCGATAATTCTTTGTAAACATTATTATAAACACTTAAAAGAGCAATATAAAGAAATAGTGATATTAAGCATTTCAGCAGTTGTAATTAGCAATAAATTATAAAGAATAAATGCTTTTATATAATATATTAATTGCAAAATGTATTTAATAATATTTCATAGTACAAATATTTACATGAATAAATTCTGTAAAATACAATTAGTCTACATTTATCGTCTTTGGCCACGATCTTTAATTTCCGAGTTTGTTTTCTGCAGAAGCACAAGCTCTAAAGGCAGACCTAAAAAAAATCATTATTAATTTTAAAGTCCAATAGTTTAGCACAAGCATTATTATTAACCTTCAAAATAATTTTTCAGGACAGGATTTAAATTTTCATTGCTAAAGCCACTTTTTGAAATTTCCTTAATGAGATGTTTCATAGTAGACACCTTTAAATTTGTCCTCTTGACTTTTTGTTTTAAAGTTTTTACTTGCCTTTTCAAGCGGAAAAGTTTATCATCTATTGCTGCAGTCTGCGTTTCTTGGTCCTTGAGCAGTTTTGATCCTCTAGCACAGTGTTACTCAAAGTGGTGGTCCGCGGACCGGTGCCGGTCCGTGAGCAAGATGTTGCCGGTCTGCGAAGTCGATTGTTGATTTCGATAATCGACTCGATTCTGTTGTTAGTCTACCACTTCAAAATATAGGAATAGTATGAAAATTCATCTATTTCGCGTGGCTCTGTCATCAGTTGAACCACGGATAGATAAATTGACCAATAATAAGAAGCCCATTTATCACATTAATGCGTTGTACGAAACTGGTTGAACTGTTAAATATGTAAATTGCGTAACGTTTTAATCTAGTAAATACGCGGTAAACTTGACGTCAAATACAGGAATGACTTATGAACGGTATTAACATTGAACTATTAAAAACACTGACTCAATTAAGCAGCAATAAAGGCGGTAATCAACTAAACATGGTACAAATGCGACACATACTTTATCTGCCACTACGTAAAGTTGAAAAGGATCATGTAATCTGACGGTAATGAATTAAACTGACAGGTAAACAACTATAAAAGGTTTAGCAAATGCAATGGTGCAAACAATAAATGTTACAATGACCGCAACGTTACTCAAACTGTCTGACACTTCGCCAAATGGTACCTTTAAGAAGCTTGGCTTAGATGCAATCGACGTCCTACGTTGCTGCAAACGGCTGCCGTTCAAGACCACTGCTCTAACATCTAGTGAAACTGCTTCAAAACAACGGTAAATGGCCGACGAAGTGGAACCTGGGATAATCCCCCTATCAAGGGAAAAATCAAAGCCGGCACGGAAATTGGCAGAACGAAAAGAGGGAGCTTTGCAAAACCTGGTAAGCCGATACTGTATTTTCACAGAGTCCGCCAAATGACGTTTTAGGGGTTGCCGCCCCACGACAACGAAAACCTCAAGGCTCACATCGATAAACAATAACGTTAAGTTCGCCCAACAGCTACCAGAACTACGTGTAGTTCAATGAGTCTATGAAATGCGAAACGCACAACACTTGTGTTGGATCGGCGAGAATTCAAATAACGGAACACAACAGGCGATACACACACACACACACTAAAGGAACAAACCGTTAGCCGTTAATCACACAGTAAACAAAAGTAAACTCTCGCCTACTCTACCCTGAAGCGTGAGTGGCGGGACGACAACTTCCAAATCACTTGTTGCTTCTCGTCACGCCGGGCCAATTCTGTCTAGAAAACCCGCAAAGAGCTTCGCACGCGATAAATAGTGGGGTCCAACATTCGTACTCGCTCTCTCTAACACACGGCAACTGTCTTTTATTCTGACTCAAAACGTAGGCGCTTATTCAACAAATTCACGTCTGCGGCGGATCGATAAGAAACACGTGCGTGGCGGGCACGCAGACGGAATCGATAACACAGATGTGTGCCGCCAGAAAACAACTGAATGCATGTACAAAATTCCGGATACTTATATACAGGCGAAATCGTAATTCGGAATCAAGACAATAATGCAAAATTAGACGTACGTTCGTACAAATTAAAAATTTCCTTGCATCTTTTAAAGTCTATGAATAACTTAGTTATATTTCGCTATTGGTTCATTTCTTAATAAATGTAGCGGTCCGTCATACATTAATAAAAATAATACCGGTCCGCCACATTAAATAGTTTGAGAAGCACTGCTCTAGCAGATGGCGATGGCAAATTTATCGATTCTGCTGTAGTAACACCAAAATCAATACTCATAGGTTCTTCTTTAACCCTATCATCTGCCATCTAAAAAAAATAAAAAGACAATAATTTTTGGCATAATACAGAAAGTTATTTTAATAACTCACATCATGTCGAATTAATTTCCTGCAAGGTGTTGCCTTTTTTGATAGATGTTTTGGAAATGAAAAAATACTTGGCACAGCATCAAGTTTGAGTAATTTGGTATTACATCCTGACCTATTTTGGTAATCCACAGATAAAAATGTTCCCCGCACAGCCTACTCGTCTTGGAAGGCAACCAATTCACTCTTCTTATTGCTTTCACCCAAAGTTCCAGAATCTCTGAACGTTTGGAAAACTAAAATAAACATATACTTAATTAATAATAAAATTTATTATATATTTTATTCACTTTTATAGGTTAACTACATTTTATGAGTATTTTAAGTTTTAACATACAATAAAGATTTTATAGACTTTAGGCTATAAAAACTGTAACCTTACGTATGAAATGAAATTGGTTTTCCTGCATCCTGTACATTATTCCAACCATAAGCTACACAATTAAGCACCATGATTGTTCAGTTTGTAAACACAACACTTGGAAAATGGTTTTGACACTATTTTGCTGAAATTTGCTTTCAACAAAATACACGAACTGCTTGATGTAAAAGTAATTCGACAATTAAAAACCTTTTCACAGATACAAGCTCCTCAAAATAATAACAAATTTTAATAAATGGGAAATGAACCGCACAATTGCCATTCACTTGCATGTGTAAAACAGAGATAGGGATACTACACGATCATTCCACCTCAGTCTGTCGCCCCTGACACAGTTTTGCGTGCTTTGCGCACGCGACGGGTCCTTTCCAGTTACGTTAGAGTTCACTGATTTTGCCTAATAAGGGATAAACAGAAAGCGAAATAAGATTTTCCAATATCGTAAAAGATTTATATTTAATTTTTAATAACGGAGCAGTCGGGACAAGAAGTGGATTTCGATGTTGAAAATGTTAAGTGTGCGTCCTTAGAACCGCGGAAGGCTGAACGTAGATAAATGATGGATTCTAAAATATACCGGTATGATGTGCAAGCGAAAAGGGAAGGGTGACTACTAGAGAATTTTAGGAACTAAAAATAGATTCCATAGATACTTTGTATTCGCATATTTATAATTTCTTTATGATTAGTATTGATATAGCTATTCTCAATGGTTTAAACTCCTTAGAAATCAAATAAAAATCATTTATACAATTATTATAATTAACGATTAACTGAGTTCCTCTGCTATCTGCAAGTTACGATGCCGATGCAGATGACGGTGAACTGCCAACCGGCAAACCGGCTGACTTAATCGAAACGAATCGAGAGCCAAAATTGATTCGAATGATTATTCAAATAATCAATCGGTTATTAATATGATTCGAATGCAAATAATTCGGTTATGAAAATTGTTCGGTTATGCCCATCACTATATACAACTGAAGAAGAGATACAACTTGTGAGTTGTACCTATGTATCTACTTTTTACTTGCATACCTACATCCAGGTAATAAAATTTAAGTTTCTTATTAGCAAGTATCTAATTCAAATTTGTATGTTAACTTGTAAAACAAACGCTCTAATCTATTGGCCTCATTTGTAACCATGGAAGTGACCTGTATGATTAAATGCTGGCACGGAAACCAAACTTCTATGTTAACCATTAAAATAAATTTAGTGTATAAGAAGCACTGAATTGAAATACATGTTGATACTTCAAGATATTTTATTAACTTGTTTATATTTTGTTGGGTTGTAGGGTTTTTCGGTTCCGGTTACCCAGACGCGGTCCCGCCGAGTCCAGTTAGGAATACCCTAACCTGATACCCAGTCTGTTTTAACATATTTTACCATATTATGAGTTAAATTTGTTTTCTCAGTTTCTTATTTTTTATTTGTATCACTTATTTGTTGTAATAATGAATTATTGATAAAACAAAAAAAAGTATATACACAATAGATATGTTTGGACATAAAATATCAAATACCCGGACCCGGACCCGGTCTCGGACTCGACGAGTCCGACTGAGTTCTACCCGGACTCGACGGGTCCGAAAAGCCCGAGTCTTCCCAAACCCTAAACACATGCACCACCAACTTCCGCAGCCTGTTATTGTCGCTCGCACGCATCCATGGCCTATGTTGACCGGATGTGTGCAGCGACCACTTTTACGGCCTGATTTCGTTGCTCGTGCGCATTCATGGCCTGCACTAGTCAAGTGTAGGCAACAACCATCCATGATTAATCATCATTTGACCACTTAATATGCTATACATTCACCTTATGTTGCTGATAAACCTGGATGCCTTCCTGATTCTTTCAACATCACCCACAACATTACGCGGTTACCACCCGTCCAAGGTGCACCACTAGCAAGCGCGTGTGGTTGTACATTAACTAACAACACCTTACTACATCTTCTTAATCTTCCAAACCATACAGACGGTCATATTCTTTTAACTTCTACGATGACACTTGGACCAAACAAAATTCCAAAATTAGTCGAAACATCATATAAAAACTTGTTACAACAATTCCCGTCATTACCTACTTACTTATTTTAATATTAACGCTCGAATCGAACATCGCGTCGTTCACAGAATCGTTACAACGGGACCTTATAAATTTACCAAATGTCGGCGTCTCAATCCAGAACAAATATTGTTTTAGAAAGACATCTGTAGGAGTTGTTAGATGCTGTTATAATAAAACGATCATCCAGTCCTTCGGCTGCTGCCATTCACGTAGTCGGGAAACCTGCTATTAGTTATCGAGTGTGTGGTGACTAGATCCCAACAGACAGAGCGTCCTAAGTGCAAATTTTACCAACGACGCCATTAAAGGGAACAGATTCGCTGTATAGCTGTCAGCAAATGGGAAAACAGGTTAGTTCATTTACGACCAATGTATTTGATCAAATCCATAATCCAGTGCCAAGCCGCTACATACTTCGAGGAGATCACATTATTGCCCCATACGTTAACGCGGAATTGTGGCGCCGGTTTCAAGACGTGGCCGCATAGTCAGCAAATGCTTGCGAGTGGTTACGCGTACGCAGTACCGGACTAAAGTGAATTTGGCTGAGTGCGTGAAATATATTTACACAAACTTTCATGTTAGCGGTTATTTTTGGCATTTTGTTCGTTGTTTCTTGTGCAAACTATAAATGCGTGTAGAATTTAGTTTTTGACTTGTAGCATTGCAAACTCAACTTTAACCTTTATATGGCAGGCCAAGCTCCTTCATGAGGTGTTAGTGCCTCACTATTATTATTATTGATTATTATTATTTATGGCATACGTTAGTGCCAAATTGCAATTGCGGGTACAATTTAGCTTTAGCCCGTAGCATTACAAACCCAACTTTAATCCTTGTTTATTAATGGCATGGTAATGCTAAATCGTAATAGCAAGTAGAATTTAGCTTTTAGCCCGTAGCCATTCAACTAAACATTAATTTATATTAGCTTTGGCATTTATTCCCAGCGAGGTTGGAGTGTTTATTTTCAGACCTAAAGGTGTCGACGAGACGAGCTCGGAGCAACGCCGTGTTGGTTTTTCCATAGCCAATTCTGTGGTAACAAACGGGTCTTGCGCATTGACGTCTGAGCTACCTAGCAATTTGAGGGTAATCAAAACTAAAATAACGAAGGGGCAAAACAAACACCGCCGTGCAATCAGTAGCAGTACTCTTTTTAGATTAAAAAAATCGTATGATTCATAAAACGTTATATTAAGTATGTAGGCGCCGAAGATATTTGGACTAATGTCTCCGCCTATGAGTTATGTTTTCTAGTTATGTTATGCTTCGTTTGAACTGTTTTGTTTATGAGTTCACAGAAGGAACGCGATAGGTAATTTCCTATGGAATGGAACGGCGCCTGCAAGACCCAAACAATATGGGAATGAGTAACGTTGCCGAGATCAGGGCATTCTTGTATAGAAAAGCAAAGGTGTTGGACGAAGTTGCGGGCGCCGGACCATTAGCGTTCCACCCCTTATTATTAGTTATTTCCATTTCGCCATTGCGGGCTATTTATTGGTTATTTTAATTTTCAACCACTAAACTGTGCTTATCGGACTTAATGTGTAAAATCGAAGTGGTTACGCCCTGAACTACCCCTAAGCTCTGACATCAGAAGTGGGATATACCCTGTGTAAAATCGCGATGGTGTTGCGACCAAAATATGCCAAAGAAATGTGTACCATGCTGCAGGGGAGGTTGACCAAACGTTCAGCGCAATTTCCGTCTGGTCATCATACTAGATTGAAGCGTCGAACTTTGTCACCGTCTCCATGTACAGAAAGGAAAACATCCTTCCATGGAAAATGCCAGAAATGTGGACGTGTAAGGTAGTCGGTAAATGAAGGGTGGTGCTCCTGAGAGGCTAGTGTGAAAACAGCATCGACAGCTCAACGTGAAAATTGGTGAGACCTTTCCTTTTGTTTAATTCAGGTTCAGATTGCTCCTTGATTAAAGAGACTGTAGCAAACCATGTATTATGGAAAACGTTTAAACAATGTGGCTTGTTTAAACGGCATTGGTTGCGGATCATTTATGTACGAAGAAAATCTCGAGTGTAGTAGAAATGCAAGGATTATTTACAGAGGTTTTATTTTGTATTGTGCCGGATAAGTTCATATCAGCAAAAATGGTAATTAAAAGATTAAAACAGAAGTTGAATGCTTAGGCGACCTTAATAAATAGGGAACTGTACGTCCTAGCGGCCATAAAGCAGTTGCTCGTATAAATTCAAAGACCGTATCCCATTTCATACTGGAGTGACACTGCCGGCTCGCAGTCTTATAATTTGTACTAGCTTCAAACTAGTGATTGTTCTACAGGATTTTTTTTTGGCAAGGGCATTTTACGGTCTGCAAGCTCTTGAATTCAATATCGTTTATCGTAATGAAAAACGCATAAAACTAGCTGATTTTTCTTGCAATACATCATATTTTACGTAATATCCACTAATATTGGTTTTGTGAAACAGTTATTCAAAACGTCGATGTGTATGAAGAGTGGGTCAGTGTGACGACTCAACGTGATCCGGAAATAAACAAAGCATTTGCCGCGCTACGGTCAAATGAATTCGACCCTACTTCTCATAATTTACGAAATTTATTGGTTTCCAAAATGTCAAGACTGTTCATAAATTTGTGGATAATTGTTTGATATGTAAGATGTTACGGGATGTTGGGTGAAAAGCACTAATTCAATAAGCAATTTGTGGGGATGCGTATTTCGATTCGAATCTTGGAGCAGGATGCCTTGGAAATCTTAGAATGCTTGCGTTAGCATTTTGCAAACACATACAGACAATATGATCTCATACATAGAGTAATAGGGGTGGTTGGGCCGGGTGAGGGCTGGCCTTCCAAGAGGTATTTGGTAACAAAGACATCTAAAAATAAATCGGGAAAAGCTCAAATTCAGATGCATTTCCTACCAAAAATTATTTCGGTCGTGGCACACTGTACATATTGATATTTCTTGTTGCAATTGACGCCGTTACCAAGTTCATTGTTCTGCAACGTAGGTATCTAAATTGTTTGAAAGAACACGCTTAACTTTTTGGAGCGCCTTGTAGAATTATTTGTGATCAAGGTGACTGCTTCACAAGTGCTGATTTTCGTTGCTTTTGTTCCAATTACAACATAGAAGTGCATTTTATTGCTCATGATAACAGCTAAAAAGATAGTTAGGTGAGGTCCGGTTGACATTGAACAGTACAAAACACTCAGTTACAGGGTTTGGCCCCCCTAAATTGTTGTTGGATGTACTACGATCCTTAGAGTTACACAAAATTTGTTATTTAATTGACAATGAAGAGCCTACGAATTTGGCTGAAATTAGAAACCTTGTTAGTGAAAATATTGAGCGTTTAGCACGAGATGCAGTTTGTAAGACTGCTGGAAAGGCACAAATAAAGTCATTTTGTGATTAGTGATTTTGTATTCAGTAAAAATAACGAACGAATGCTATCAAGCTTGACCGCCGGTACCGAGGTCCCTTCAACATTTAAGTTTGCTTACGATCAGTTCTTAGTGTCCCCCAGGGACAAGGCAAAATTGTAGTTGACGCGGAGGAAGATGGCTCCGTGTCGGCGGAGAAAAACGTATGATTAATTGATCTTTGTTCGAATTATGTAGAGATGAATTGTCATTGTTTTTAGTCGATCCTGGCAAGGTATAAAACTTGGTCAGATGAACTGTTTGAGTGATCCTGACTAGAGATGTAACTTGGTCAGATGTGTTATTATGAGTCGATCCCGATTCTGAGTGTAATCGGAAGGTGTCGAGCCCGATTCTGAGTGTAATCGGAAGTGTTGAACCCGATTCTAAGTGTGTAATCGGAAGACCGGTTTGGTGGTTGAGCCCGATTAGGAGTTAATCGGAAGACCCTGTTTGGTAGTTGTTGAGCCCGATTAAGAGTGTAATCGGAAGACCTGTTTGGTAGTTAGTCCTGTGTGTAGTAGTTGATCCCGATTAGCAGTTTAATCGGAAGACCTGTGTGTAGTAGTTGATCCCGATTAGTTGAATATCGGAAGTTGAGCTTGATAGTAACAGTCGAATAGTGTACTTTATTTGAAAGAGGATTTAGGTATGCACTACCTAAAGAGCTTGATTTGTTTTCTTCAAAATTGTGAAAGTCGATGATTGATTTGTTGTTTATTTGTTGATCAGGATGAACGAGCGGTTAAGTAACTGATTTATTTTCGTACAGTTGAAGGACTTTAGTGCCCGTGGACGTGCACGTGTCAGAATGGCCGTGTCGGCGCCGAAGATATTTGGACTAATGTCTCCGCCTATGAGTTATGTTTTCTAGTTATGTTATGCTTCGTTTGAACTGTTTTGTTTATGAGTTCACAGAAGGAACGCGATAGGTAATTTCCTATGGAATGGAACGGCGCCTGCAAGACCCAAACAATATGGGAATGAGTAACGTTGCCAAGATCAGGGCATTCTTGTATAGAAAAGCAAAGTATAAAAAATTTAATTTTTGAACGTCCTAGAAAGGTTAATCCACAATCAACCTCACAAATTTTTGATAGCTTAAGATTTTTTAATTTAGTTAACTCTTTGTCCTGGGACGGTATATTAAATGAGCAGGACGCAAATATTGCTACAGAAACCTTTATTGATACTCTAAAAGCGTGCAAACAAAAATCACTCAAAGTAAAAAACAATAATTCAGTTAATTCGAAAATGAAAAAGCGTAAACAATGGATTACGCAAAATTTAATAAAATCAATAAACATTCGTGATGCCTTAAAACAACGCGTACTGAGAAATGAATGTAATGTAGAACTCAGAAACTATTATAAAAATTATAGAAATATTCTACAAATGTGCATAAAAACAACAAAGTCGCAATTTTATAAAAATAAAATAATGCAGTCACCGAATGACTCAAAGCACTTATGGAATACAGTTAGAGAAAGTTTAAATGATAAAAAAAAACATATGGAAATTAAAAGTATAGTATTGGAAAACGGTATAGAAATACAAGATGAAAATCAAATAGCAAATGAGTTTAATAGACATTATTGTAGTATAGGAAATCGTATGGCAAACATTCTTATCAACAAAAACAAAAGTAAAATATGTAATGAATTACCAAATACTGTGAATTCCAGTACACTTTACCTTAGCCCTGTGACAAATCAGGAGATAATAAATGAAATTGACACCTTAAAAGCAGGTAAAGCTGCTGGCCTGGATAACATCACTGCTGAGAATCTAAAACAAATAAAATATCTCATTGCTGATCCTCTTCAACATATAAGTAATCTGATCATTTCCAGTGGAATTTTTCCTAATGTCTTAAAAGTTGCAGTAATAATACCTATATATAAAACTGGATGTAAAAACACCATATCAAACTATCGTCCTATAGCGTTACTCACGAACATAACAAAAATTGTAGAAAAGGTAATAAAACGCAGGCTAATGTCGTTTTTGGAAAAAAATAACATAATATCAAATAATCAGTTTGGTTTTCGAGAAAACAAATCCACTGAAGATGCAATTCAATTATTAACTTCAAAAATATATGCAAATCTAGATTCTTCAAACGTCTCAGCAGCGGTGTTTTTAGACCTAGCCAAAGCTTTTGATACTGTGAGTCACAATCTTCTTCTGCAAAAAATGGAAAGGATGGGTGTTAGGGGTGTTGGTCTTCATTTGTTTAAATCTTATTTGTCAAAAAGAATGCAGCAAGTAAAAGTTGGTGCAACATACAGCCAGAAAGTTCTGTGCGAATATGGAGTGCCTCAGGGGAGTGTACTGGGACCAGTATTGTTTATAATCTACATAAATGACTTATTAAATGCAAAAAATCAATACAACATTATTACTTACGCTGATGATACAGTTTTATATTTTACTGGTGATTCGTGGCAAAACCTTTACACAAAAATAAGCGTGGAACTAGCGAATATTGTAACTTGGTTAGATCTGAATCTGCTTACATTAAATGCTGAAAAAACAAAATGTGTGCCTTTTACGTCTTATAAAAACAATCTGCCACTATATAGTATTATAAAAATTAGCAATTCTGATCTAAATATAAAAGTTACTACAAATGTGAAATATTTAGGAATAACTATAGATAGTTTTTTCAGATGGGATTTGCACATAAATGAACTTACTAAAAAAATAAGAAAATTTGTCTATCTATTTAAACAACTAAAATCATTTCTAAAAACTGTGGACTTGAAAATAATATACTATGCTTTAGTACAATCCCTGCTCCAATATGGTATTATTGGCTGGGGTGGGGTGTACAATACAACTCTCAAACAGTTAGCTACCGTACAAAATACTATATTGAAAATTATACTGTCCAAACCTTTCAGATATGATACTCACTCACTATATTTAGAAGCACGTGTATGCACGGTCAGACAATTACATATGATAGCAGCTATATGCAGATATCACGACAAACCAAAACAGTTTATTTGTCATGGTTATGTCACAAGAAATGTTACAAATCAGTGCGTAGCTACTATAAATCCCCAAAAGACAATTGGAACAAGAAGCGCGTCTTATTTAGCTCCACGTTTTTACAATTTATTACCAGAAATCTTCTTTCAATAAAACCGGTGCGGCTATTTCGAAAGCATCTTGTAGAAGAATTGTTACAGCGCGATATGACTGCTTTTTTAGTCCTTCTCGAATAAAATTTGTATAGCTCCGTAAATAGTAATATAGTAAAATATAGCAAATAGTAAATAACCCGCATTTTTTTCATAACTTTGAATTTTTTAGTTAATTTTTTTTCAAATTCTTTAAGATTAATTTGAAAGAGGCGGTGTTTTAATTTTGTTGCATGTATGGTTTCGGCGCACAAGCTTTGCTTAGGCTGAGACCACCACGCAACTGTTTTTTCTTCTTTTTACTGTTTTCTTTGTGGACTTTTATAGTTTGTTTTGCTCCATTTATGTTCTTTTAGTTTATAGTTGTTGTGTGTGTTGTTGCTGCAGCTGTATTATTTCTTTTTCTTAAATAAATATTATTATTATTATTATTATTATTATGTAAACGCTGTCAACGTTTTGGGCATACTAAGAGTTACTGCCACCTCGAACCGAAATGCGTGAAATGTACTGGTGTCCATCTATATACGGATTGTCCCAAAAAACCAGATCAACTACTTCAGTGCGTAAATTGTGGAGAAAATCATCCCGCAAACTACAGAGGTTGCAGCTTATAAAGTAAACTAAGCAAACCTCACCAAGCTACAGCAACTACAAAAGCAATGTCAAGCAATAAAACATCAACCCAACCTATTACAGCCACTAAAACATACGCTGAAGTAATAAAAATGAATCAGCAAGAAGTACAAGAAAACTCGAACCAACAAGCAACAACCACACCCATCTTAGAAACAATCTTAAAACAAATAATTAATTTGCTTATTCTACATGTAAATCCATTGCTATTAAACTTATTGCCATCGTTACTTCAAAATGGCGTATAACAAAGTTTGTACCATTAATACTTTAACAGTTGTCAATTGGAACGCCAATGGCATTAAAGCTAAACGATCAGCATTTATAGATTTCCTAGCCAGACACCACGTTGATGTAGCATGTTAAACGGAAACCCTCCTCATTCCCATTGAAACATTTAGAATTCCTGGATATACTACCCATCGAAAAGACAGAGAAGGATTAATAGCCTCAGGTGGAGCTGCTATCATCATCAAAAAACACCGTGCCTATCACGAATTATCAAAAATTGAATTAGAAGTTTAGAAACGATTGCAACATCACTCTAAAAGAAATAGGTCGATTAAATATAATAGCAGCATATAAACAACCAAACAATAGACTAAATGAACAGGATCTAATACAAATATTTAAGGACAATCAACCCACTCTAGTATTAGGAGACTTTAATTGCAAAAATACAATGTCGGGATGTCGGGCCAACAAGCCAGATGGAATCAAGCTACACAACTTATCTGCAACACATGCATTTCAAATTTCTGCACCTAATGAATTTACATACAGGTTACAGAAAATAGATTGAGTCTCAAGGTAGGTCATGAAAGGCGCTGTGATCATATTTGATAAATTGGCAATATGTGGAAAGTTGTCAAAAACATACAAAGTTTGGTTATATTTTAAATGACAAATAATCAGTAACGGTGGGTAGAGGGATTTCGTTTGGGTAGTGACTAACGTCATATAACAGATTCTTTGAGTTTCAAAGTGCGAAAATTGCTGTTGCTGTTGATTTTGTTAATTTCGTTATTTTTTTATTGTTATTGTTGCTAATTTTGTTTGTATTGTTAATTCGGTTTTGAAAAGAAAATGGCAAATAAATTTTAAAGTTATTGGTGGACAAAGCCTTGAAATTTTAAGCAATATATTGCAATTTATGGAGCAAGAAGCCGCTGCTGGAACTCCAATTATTAATTTAGATAAGGTAGTAATTAAATTCTTGGTTTATTAAAATTAATTTATTCAAATTTTTACGAATTTGTTAGGTCACGGAACGTGTTGTAGCTGCAACGAGCGTAATCAGGTGTACTATTGCACGCATTAAAAGTGAAGCGCATCAAATCAAGATTGGACATAAAACTTCATTTTCTACGCCAAATAAAAAGCGAGGGAATATAACAACGAAAATAATGTTGGACGAAGCTGATCTTTGTATTTTGCGTAGGACTATACATAATCTCCATGTAACTGAGAAACAAGTTCCGAGAGTGCCCAAGATTCTTTTAAAATTCTCAGCTGATACAGGTTTTATATGGGCGGCGTGGATAGTTTACGCAAAGAGATGCATAAACTTGGTTTTTATTGGCGAAAGACTAAAAATAATAGGAAAGTTTTAATGGAGAAATAAGAGATACGACACCTGCGCATCGAATTTTTGAAAAAAATTAGGACATTTAGAGACGAAGGATGGCAAATTATCTACATGGATGAAACTTACATACATTCAAGCCATACCCATCAAAAAGCCTGGAGTGACAGATCCAATGAAGGGCTTAGAAATTGTATTTCGAAGGGAGACATGTTAATAATTGTAAATGCTGGTGGAGAAAATGGATTTGTAGCAGGCGCCTATGCTCGGTGGAAATCTAGTTGCAAAACAGGGGATTATCGAAACGCAATAAATTATGATAATTACGAAAAATGGGTAAATAACCAGTTGATTCCAAATTTACAACCCAATAGCGTTGTGGTAATTGATAATGCTCCATACCACAATAAACAAATACACAAATGTCCGACGTCTGCCACAAAAAAAAATGAAAAACTAGCTAAGCTACAAAAATTTATCATTTGGAACCTTTATGACGAAGCCTGAGCTTTATAATCTTATTAAAGCCTATAAACCAAGGTTTAAAACATATAAGATAGACCAATTATTTCGGGAAAAGGGTCACAGAATTATAAGATTGCAGCCTTATTATCCTGATCTAAACCCCATTGAATTGGTGTGGGCTGCAATGAAAGAATATGTGGCCTCTAGAAATGTCAAATTTAACTTCAACGCGGTAATAACGTTGTGCGATGAATTTTTTCAACAGTTCTCATCGGAGCAGTGGAAATTACGTTGCGAATTATCTGGAATAGAAGATTTAGCAGAGCCTGGTTGTTCAACTCGACACAGCTATTTCCGGAATCCAATTTAACATTTACTAACTGACTATTAAGGTAGCGGATAGGAGTTATGAGATTCCGGCATAGAACCGCCTATTTCAGGGACGCAACCCTGCCTACTCGAGCAATAATTTATCCCCACTACTACTTTGGGAAAGTTACTTCCTACCCTTACACCCACCCACACCACCTATCCTACTCCATCCCTGAACCACTCACCAAGACGCGCGGCCGGCGTGGTGTTTTATAGCCAAACCCTCTCAAATGGATGCAAGCTGCAACTGGGAAAGATTAACTGGGATATAGTGGGTATAGCCGAAACGAGACGCAAAAAAGAAGTAGAATGCATAAGGCTAAATTCCAGTCATATTTTATTCAGTAAACGACCCGAAATCGGAAATGCGGGAGGTGTCGGAATCTTAGCCCACAAAAGAATTGCCTCAAAACTTAGAACCCTAAAAACAATATCAGACAGAGTAATCTATACGTATAACACTTGTTCTAGTATCAACAAAGCACTCACTCTTAAATTCATCCAGATATACGCCCGTAGCTCCTCATACGACGACGACAAGATTTATCAAGTATATGAAGCTATAACAAAAGCCCTTAATGAAAACAGAGCATCACATGTCATCATAGGAGATGACTTTAACGCTAAAATCGGAAAGAACACAGACCCAACAAAAACATACATAGGACAGTTTCGAATCAGAACAAGAAATGAAAGAGGAAAAAGATTAGCAAATTTTATAGAAAACGAGAATCTCTATCTAGTGAATACTTTCTTCAAAAAGAAAGAAAAACGAAAATGGACATGGAGAAGCCCAAACGGACAAACGAAAAACGAGATTGATTTTATCATCTCACAATACAAACATATAATCCAGGATGTGAACATCGTCAACCGGTTCAAGACTGGCAGCGACCACCGAATGGTAAGATGCAGAGTATCCATAAACACAAGACTGGAAAGAGCTAGAAAGATAAAACATAATATTTGTAAAACTGATGTGGAAAAATTACAAGAACCAACAGAGCTATTTAAAAAACACGTACTACACCAAAACTTTTCTCAAAACCCGAGGCAATCCAATGAAGACCGCGACAGCACAAATAAGAGAATAACAAGAGTAATAAAAGATACGGCAGAGAATCTGGCCAAACAACCAAAGAAATCAAACAAGAAACACATCCTAAATACGAAAATCCCCATGAAAATGAAGACAAAAGTTTGACTGCATTCTGCTAGTAGTAACATACGCCTCTGAAACATGGGTTTTGACCAAGAAAACGATTAACAAATTAAAAGTACATCAGAAAGCCATAGAACGCAAGTTATTAGAAATATCATTAAGAGACCGAAAAACCAACGAGTGGATAAGGCAGAAGACACAAGTGACCGATATTATCACCAGAATCAGTTCAATTGGCAGTGGGCGGGACGCGTCGCGAGACACACGAAGAACTGGAGTAGACACACTACCAGAGGAACCAGAATAGAGAAAAATGGTCCTATGGATAGATGAAGGCTGAGAGAAAGAGGAAGATTTTTAACATTCAAGAACTGATAATGCGCCATACTACAATCTTGAGTACGCCTCTGATTTATTGTTTCATTTAGCTTAAATAAGGTTAAGAATTTAATGTCAATATGATAGATATCAAAAATGTTACCAATACGAAACTTGGAAATTACTAGATTCTAATATTAGTTCCGATTTTCACCGCGTCTCAATCTAGTTTCTGTAACCTGTATTACTGTTATCAGATATGTCACTAACCAGACACCATCATCATCAAGCCTTGCAATCCATAGGATTATGGCTTCTTCTCCTTGAGTGGAGAAGATGTAAAATCCATTTTTTGAAGTGGATCACTCCTCTACTGTTTCCATTATAGACATTTGTGTGTCCTGGCTTTTTTGACTATTTCCTTCCATTTTTCCTCTCTCTACATTCATTTTTCCAATTTTCTACCTTCATCACTTTTAAATCTTCTTTGATCTTGTCCCACCATCTTATTCTTGGCCTCCCTTGTCCTCGTTGTTGAAGTGGTTTCCAGTATGTTATTCTTTTTATTATATTCGTTGGCGTCCTTTTCATGATGTGCCCTAACCATTTTAGACGTTGTGCTTTTATGTGTCTTATTATATTTTCTCCTTCTAATACTTTTTCTATTTCCTGATTTGTCTTTGCCCTTCTTTCTCCCCCTTCTGTCACATTTGGCCCTAGTATTGTCCTTACTATCCTTCTTTCTAAAATTTTCAGCTAGTCTTCCTACAGTTTAGCTAGTGCAATCGTCTCTGTTGCATAGGTGATGTTTGGTATTATCAATGTCTTGTAGATTGTTATTTTTGTTGCTTTAGTTAGGTTTTTGTTTTTTAGCAGTGGTTTGTTAATACTGTACGATTTGATTTCTTTCTGCGTCCTTTCTTTTACTCTTTCCCTTCAATTTCCTACTAGTACTCTTAGATAACTGAATGATGTGACATTTTCGAAGGTGTTGCTATGTATTTTTAACGGTCTATCTGTGGTATTATTTCTTCCGTAGTTCATGTATTTTGTGTTTTGTTCGTTTATCTGTAAGCCTAGCTTTATTGCTTCTTTGTTCAATCTTTGTATTGCATCTATTAGAGCCTCCTTTGTCTTAGCTACTATTGCTAAGTCATCTGCGTACTCTATAGTTTGAAATTGATATCTGTTATAATATTTTTGTTTAGTTTTGCTTTGCGGATAATGCAATGTACCTTGGAACTGTACTTTTGCTTTTGTATCTTTGAGACCTATTTCTACTAGTTGTATTATTTTTACTGGTATTCTGAAAAGTTTCAGTTCCTGTATCAGTAGCTTTCTGTTTACTTTGTCAAAAGCATTTTTGAAATCGATAAAGATTATGTGTATGTTTCTATCATGTTCCCAAGTTTTTTGACAAATTTGCTCTAATACGTGTATTGCGTTAACTGTGGATCTGCCCGGCCTAAATCCGTTCTGGTAGTCACCCAATATTTTTTCTGTGTGTGTTTATTGATTATGGTAGAGAACAGTTTATACGTTATATTCAGGAGTGTTATGGCCCTATAGTTTGCACATTCTTCTTTGTCACCTTTTTTGTGTATGGGTTGTATTATCCCAATATTCCAGTCCGTTGGCAATTCGTTTTGTTCCCATATTTGTTCAATGAATGTGTGTATCTTTTTGTGTAATTGCTGTCCACCATATTTCAGCAGTTCATTTCTTATGCCATCTTCTCCTGGTGCTTTATTATTTTTCATTTGGTTTATCTCTTGCTGGACCTTTTATAGGGATGGTGGATTTGTTTCTTTGTTTCTTTGTTCTTCTGTTTCGCTATCGTCTGTTGTTTGATCCTTTATCGTGTTGTTAACCTCTGTGTATAATGTCGTAGTGTAGTGTTCTGTCCATATTTTATTTAGTTGTTGTGGCTCGTTTTCTAGTAATCCCTTTTTATTTTTCATTTCTCCCATTTTTATTTTTGATTTGTTTTTAGTGGCCTTTATCTTGTTGTAGAATTGCCTTATTTTATGGTTCTTTCTATCCTTTTTTATGTCCTTTAGCTTTTCGTCTATCCACTCGTTTTTCTTTGTTCTCATTATTGTTGTTGCACTATTTCTTGCTATTTTGTATGTTTCTCTGTCTTGTTCTTCATTTGTGCCGATCCATTTCAATCTTGTTGTATTTTTCTTTCTAGTTCCGTCCTCGCATTCTTCATCGTACCATTATTTTAATCGTTTCTGCTTTTGTTCTTGTTTTAAGGCCTGTGTTGCTATTTTAATTATTTTGTTTCTTTATATTTTGCCATAATTCTTGGATTTCCGTTGTTGTAACTTCTTTAATTTCTTTGCATATTTGTTTTTGGAATTCTTGTCTTGCTGTAGATTTTCCACGTTTCAATATTCTGGTTTTTTATGTGTAGGGTTTGTCTATTTGTTGTTGCTGCATAGTAGCCTTTTATTATAACCAGGTAGTGATCGGAATCTCCATTGGCCCCTCTAAAAGTTCTAGTATCAATTGTTTTTTTTTGTTTATCCCCTCTGTCGCCATTATGTGGTCTATTTGGTACTCACTGCCTGTCGGATGTCTCCATCTGATTTTGTGTTTTCTTGGGTGTTCGAATCTTGTCGTTAGTATTGTCATGCCCATTGCTTCGGCTAGTTGGTATGACCTGTGCCCGTTATCATTACTCACTTCGTGCCTCTGCCATTGCCTACTGCTTTTTTTAGATATTGTTCCTTACCAATATGGGCGTTTAGATCTCCTAATATTATTATTTCTTCTCTCTTTGGTATATCTTCACACGTTTTCCATATCAGATCGTAGAAATTATCTTTATTTTTCACTTCTGCTGTTTCTGTGGGTGCATATACATTAACTAATGTGGTGTTTGTCTTTCCCATCTTTACTCTTAGGGTTGCTATTCTTCCATCAATTGGCGTGAATTTGATGATGTTGTTTCTCATTCTGCTGGTTATAAAGAAGCCTACTCCATTTCTTCCAGTGTTCCTTTCTCCACTGTAAAAGAAGCTGTAGCCTTCTTTCGTGATCTCTCCTGCTCCTTCACATCTTACTTCTGGAATTGCCGCTATATATATTTTGTAATTTTGGATTTCCTTTGCGATTTCTTCAATTTTTTTCTGTCTGAGCATCGTTTTCACACTCCAAGTTGCTAATTTTATCTCTTCATTCTTTTTTCCTTTTATTTTTTTTTGTGATTTTGTAGTTTTGCTTGTTTTTTATGTGCCTTCTCATTGTCTATAGACTTTGCTTCCATCATCATCAGTGGGGTTGCCGAGCTTGTTGGTTGCTATATTTTTTGTATGTGATCTAGAGATGGGCGCGTGAGTAAATTTTCGCTCACGTCACGCACGTTTCACGCTTGCTTTAAACAGTCACGTTCACGCAAGTTCACGTTCACGTTCACTCACGTTCACGGCGTGACACGCCACTCACGACGTGACACGCAGCTTTTATTTCAAAATTTAAATTCAGTTAGAACAGAATGTGCAAATTTAAAGCCAATGAAAAAACCCTAAAGAGAACTAAAAATATGTTTTGCACCTGACATAATTTACGTGATATGTTGCAATCAGAATAGTTGACATAAAAAAAATAAAATTGACTACAATAACTTCGACAAGGGATAAATACTGATTTCTCGCAAATATATTTCTTGCAGCTGTCTTCAAAGACATTACTTTTAATACCAAAATCTGTCATTGGAATTGACGTTTCCCTTATTGGTATGAGTACAAAAGGTATATGTTGCTAGGCAACATTTTTAATTCGTAGGTTTGAAAGTACTTTTACGTACAAGGATCAACATTTTCAGCGTTAAGGCGAGTATACAAAAAAAACATTATTTTTATTAGAATAATAAGTTCATTTACACAAGTACACAATAAATTGGTTTAAAAATAAAACGTAATCAACATTTTCAGTGTTAAGTCGAGTATACAAAACAAAACATTAGGTACTTTTCTAAAAATAGGTTCATCTACACATCTACACAATACATTTTTGGTTTAATAATAAAACGTAATTAACATTTTCAGCGTTAGTCAAGTATAAAAAACAAACCATTACTTTTATTCGAATAATAAGTTCATCTACACATCTACACATTAAAATGTTGATTTAAAAATAATATGTAATCAACATTTTCAGCGTTAAAGTCGAATTATGCGCTCTTCTAAAATTCGCCCAGCTGTAGAAAATACTCTTTCGCTTGTAGCGGAACTTGCCGGTATGTTTAAAATTTCTCAAGTTTTTTTAACAGTGACGTATTTACACTGATTTTTCAAAATCCTAAAATGTCAACTACATTTCCGAATTTTAATTTCACATACTAATTTAGTTCTGTTTCGACATCATCCTAATTACATGTGTCATCGTCAGAGCTATCTCTAAGTGTAGAAATATAAGAATCTGATGCTGGTGCACCAGTTTTGAGTCGTTTGCTATGTATTTCATCATTATCATCTATAGTTTTATTTGCATTATAATCTTCTCTTTTATGTGAAGGTATGGTCCAAAAATAAAGCCACATAATGTAATTTGTTTGGCACAATTTGTGATTTAATGAATTTAAAAGTTGCTGCACCCTGCAGTTTTTTATTCGTTACTAAATATTTAACGTGAAATTAACGTGAAACGTGAATCACACTTTGGAAAGTTTCACTCACGTTCCCTCACGTTCACGTCACGATTTTCAAATATTAGTGACGTTCACGACGTGACACGACTGTTTTCACGTCACGCGCCCATCCCTAATGTGATCCTTTGAGTTTCCCTGTTCCTGGGTTTTTGTGTGGTTGGTGCTAATAGCTGTTGGATCAGTTTGTCTGTTTTTTTTTTCGTTTGTATTCTTTGAGTCCCCTTTCTTGATTCCTTGTTCTTCGGTGCTCTTTACCTGGTTTCTGGTGAACGTCCTCGTTTTAAAGCTTTCGTCTGTCTTTTCTGGGTAAGTTTTTTTAGCTTGTGTTTTCTACGTTTTCTGGAGACCCTTGGCTCGCTGTTCTGGTTTTTGTTGCTTTGTCTATGTTTACTTTCTCCTACTGATCTTGCGCTCCTAGGCTTTCTTCAGTGTATATTACCTCGTTTATCACGAGTTTTGTTCCCCTTAATTTTGCATTATATCTTTTTTTTCTTGCCTGTATTAACTGTTTTTTCAGCGTTTTCCTCTTCTCGAGTTTTTCTGTGTGATACACCTCTAATATTCCCAAATTTGTGTCTTTCAGTTTATAACTCTTGCTCAGGATATCATATTTTTTTGTTTCTGTTGTTAACTACATCAGTATTGGTCTAATTTTGCCCTCTTCATATTTTCCCATCCTTCTGGAGAAATTAATTTGGAATTCCGGTTCTATCGTCACCTGCATCCTGTTACACACGTTTCTTATTTTATGAATTCGTGTTTCGTGTTTTTCTTCAGCTTCGTCCGTTATTCCATAATATATAAACATTGTTTTCGTGTTCAGCTCTTCCTCGTCGCTTTCCTCTGAGAGCAACTGGTTGTTTTCTTCATCACTCGCCATCTTTTGGTTGCTTAGGTTTACTTGTTTTCGATTATCGTCTAAATTGCCGTCGTTTTATTCGGAACCGCAAAATTATTCCGTCCCGCAATATTACTCGCTACGGTCCTGGCTTCCCGAGCTTATTTAAATATTCACTTTGTTTGACGCGCGTTGCGCAGTTGCGCCGCTCGCCTCCGGTCAGCTGGAGAATTGTTTGTTATCGGCGGTTGGAATTTTCCTAGATATTAGTTAAAATTGTTTCTACCTTGTTAATTCCGGTTTTGTATATTACTTATCTGCGATTGTCCTCCACTTTTGTTTAGAATACGTTTTAAAATCTACCTTATTTAGCGTATAAATCGGATTTAAACACAGAACTCGCTTTACCACTTGCTGTCATTCTTTACGCCAGGACCGGCCTCCCCAACCCGACATACTCGATATAACATTGATGAAGAACCTACAATTACCAATACATCAAAATGTGATCACTGATTTAGATTCGGATCATATACCCGTTCTAATTTATCTAATAGGCAGACCACAGATTACCAAACCCACACCAAAACTAATCAATGGCGTTATTAAATGGGACTTATTCAGTTCAAAACTAGATAATAACATTAAAAACCCTGGTAATATACAAACAACAGAAGAACTAGATTCAGTGATACTTCACTATACCGAAGCTATACAAGACAGTGTCTATGAAGCAACAGTAACTCGACCAACTAGGAAACCGACATACTTCACCCCCTTGTCTGTAGAAATAATGAATCTAATAAGACACAAAAATAAAACTAGGCGCACGTGGCAAAGAACGAGATCACCACTCCTGCGAACTCAACTTAACAAACTAACACACCGAATTAAGAAGGAACTAGACACCACAAGAGTTGAAGCCTACCAACAATACCAGGTGAGTTTTCGGTCTTCGACTGTTTTTAATACAAGTTCCACGTTTAGTCTTTTTCGTATATCCTTATTTCGAATTTTCTCTTTTCTGGTGACGCCAGCTACTTTGCGGAAGTATTTCATCTCCATTGCCTGTAATTTACTCTTCATGGCTGTCGTTAAGACCCACGTTTCACAACCATATATTAGTGTCGGTACAAACACAGTTTTGCAAACTGTTATTTTGGTCTTCTCTGAGATTTCTCTTTTCCCTATGAATGTATTTCGTAAGATGTATTTTCCAATCTTGCGTGTATTTCCACTTTGTGTTGTCCTTTCTTGCTGATGTTTACTTACCCCTAAGTATTTAAACGTCTCTACTTGTTCTAGTGTCTTCCCATTTAATGTAATGTTTATGTATGGACTGTCTCTACCTGTAACCATTATTTTTGTTTTTTCTGCATTTATTTTCATGTTGCTTGACATCAGTGCTTTATTCCAGGTTTCTAGGTTTTTTGTAGATCTCTTTCATTTCAGTCGAATATTACCAGATCGTATGCAACAGCACATTCATCCAAGTATATTGGCTTCATGTGTCTGTGTCCAATGTACACCTTTGCCGTTTTTCCTCTGGTTTCTTTTATTATGTCGTCGAGAATTATGTTGAAAAGTATAGGGTTTAGTACTCCTCTCTGCCTTAGTCCGCTATTTACTTTAAATTCTTCTGATTGCCTATTTTCCGTTCTTATATAGTTTTTGTTCTCCTCGTGCAGGCTCATTATAGCTGATACTAGGTTATGCTCCACTTTTCTTTTTTTTTAAGATTGTTCGGACTTTGGTTCTCGAGATTCTATCGAAGGCTTTCTCTAAGTCTATAAACGCTTGGTACGTTTCAATACTTCTTTCTAGGGACTTTTCTGCGATTTGTTTGATTGTGAAAATACGGTCGTTTATACTACGCCACTTTCGGAATCCGCTTTGCGACTGTTCTAATGATCCATCAATTTGCCTCACTAATTTCTTTTCCAAAATTGATTTATATATCTTCGATGGTACGCTCAGTAGCGTGATCCCTTTGTAGTTTTTACACTCCCGCTTGTCACCCTTTTCGAAAATCGGAACTATGATGCCAATTTTCCAATCTAGTGGCACTTTTCCTTCCTTCGAAGCTTGGTTGAATATTGATGTTAACGTCTCCAACCTTATAGGTCCCATATTCTTCAGCATTTCGCCGGTTATTCGATCATGACCTGCTGCTTTCCCTTTTTTAAGTACTGTTATCGCTTCTGAAACCTCTTCTACTTGTAGTTTTTCTGCCACTTGGTTTTCATCTGTTTTCCCTTCCTCGTCCTCCTCTACTTCCTCCGTGCTTAGGATTTCTTCGAAATACTGCCTCCATTTGTCCATTATTTGATTCCCTTCAGTAAGAACCTTCCCATTATTATCTTTAACTTACTTAGTTTTAGGTTGCCGACTTCTTGTTCTTGCATTCTCAAGAGTCTTATAAAAGAGCTTTTGGTATGTGTTGTGGTCTTTTTCCAATTTAGCGCCGAAATCCTCCCACTATTTTTTCTTTGCTAGTCTTACAGCCTTTTTGACTTCCACTCTTTGTTTCTTATATTTCTCATCTTGTGTTCCTTCTTTTAAGTATTGCTTCCATTTGTCCTTTTTGAGTTTTACCTCGCCTTTTATTTAATCGGACCACCATGCTGACTGCTTTGTATGTCTATTTCTATTTGTTCGTATTGTACCACCTACCTCTCTAGCTGTGTCTACCAATGGTTTATTATACCAGCTCCACTTGAGTTCTATATCTTTTCCTTGGATGTAGTTCTGTGTATTTAATAACCTTGTTTCGAGTTTTTCTCGGTATTTTTGCACTATTTTCCCATCTGTTAACTTGTATGATTTTATTGCTTCTTAGGTGGTGTTTGATGTATCTAATTTGCTTGCTTTATTACTCTCTGGGATGTGTGGCCTCAAGCATATATTACATACTAGTAGATAGTGGTCACTATCGATCCATGCTCCTCTTCTAACTATTACGTTCTTTACTTTACCTCTGCTTGCTCTCTGGATTAGTAGGTAGTCTATGATTAATCTTTCTCCTCTGCTTTTGACTTCTCTTGTATACTTGTGGACGTCCTTATGTTTAAAAGATCCATTCATTGTTAAAAGATTATTTTGTATGCAGAAGTCAATAATCCTCTTTCCGTTATTATTTCGGGTCGTCTTTCCATACTTTCCAATGGCGTCCCTTGTACTATCATCCTGTGTGCCCACTCTGCCGTTTAGGTCTCCAAGGATAATTACTTCCCCCTTAATCTCATCTACTATCTCTGTAACTTCTCCCAAAATTCATCTTTCTTGGCCTCTGGTTTATTATCGTTCGGGCCGTACAATATCAGGATATTATTTGCTTCCAAATATTCTATTTTAAGTTCTAGTCTCAGAATTCTATGCGAAGTGCACTCCCATCTAATTATGTATTTACTCCATTTGATTTTAATTATGCATCCCACTCCTCCTACGGCTCTCTCTCTTCCTCCTTGACTCCACTTAGTATCATTTGGTCTTCACCACCTAGTTCAATGTTCTGACTGCCTTTCTTTTTAGTTTCTGTGATCGCTAGTATGTCTAGGTCGTAATTCTCAAATTCTTGTAGTAGTTCATTTTCTTTAACCGTTAAGCTTCTAATGTTCCATGTTGCCATTTTAAGTATCCTTTTCCCATCGTATTTTGTATTTTAGTTTCCCACTTCATCTACTAATTTCTTCCTTGACCTTTTTACAGTTACATTTTTATCTTCTCTTGCTTTCTCCTTTTCCGTTTCTATTGCATTAGTCATCTTTCTAGTTTCCCAGCCTTACCGTTGGTCTGTTTCGCTCCTTAGCGAGCGGCTCTAATTTTTGGGTTTCCTTGTTGCATATCCACGTTTTCTCCACGCTTATCAGTTTCTGGTATCCCATCGTGACTGTTACACCTTTAGCTGATTCCTCCTTGGCTAGTTTACGGATTATTGCTTGGACCTTTCTTTCCTCTTTCGTCATATCGTCGTTTATGTAGACTTGCTCTCCACAGTTACGCAGTTTGCTTTTGTTCCTCATTATTGTGTTCTTATCTCCTTTGCTGTTTAGTTCAACCAGGCATGTATTTTCACCTAATTTCCTTGCTGATTCTACTTTTAGGGTTACACCCAGTTCCCTTTCTAGAAACCCTTCCATGTCATCTTTTAGTACCATTAGGTTCCTTGCTTCCATTTTTATCCCTTGTATCACTATATTTCTCCTTCTCTTTTTACCTTCTAACTTCTCTATTTTCTCGTTTGATATCTTCACTTCTCGTTTCAAGCTATCAATTTCCTTCATGGCCCTCTCGTTGATAAGCTTTAGTTCTTGGATCTCGTTCTTAAATTCACTTTGCTCCTCCCTTAGCTTTCTTATTTCTTCCTGTAACTTTTTAGTCTCTTCATTATTGGTGTGTTGCTTACTTTTAATTTCTTTTACATCCCCCGCCAATGCCTTCATTAAGCTCATCATTTCCTTCATCTGTTCTGTCGCGCTGTCCTTTGTATTATCCCCTTTAGTTGGGGTTCTATATGTCTTTTTGGATAGCTATCGATATATATTGATATTTCTCAGTTATCGATAATCGATATCAAAATTTCAATATCGCCCAGCCCTACTCACAGGTTACTGGTAGGTACGAGGGTTGCGCTAAAAATTGTTAGTTATTAAAAGACCGTTGCATTTTTTAACAAAAAATCTTTATTGTTTTTCAAAATATTCTCCATTCAGACTAATACACTTGTGCATTCTTTGAAACCACTTTTTAAAAGATTCGGATAATTCATTTTCTGAAAGGCCCTCAAAAATTCTTTGAAATTCTGTAACTGCTGCATCTGCCCTGGAAAATCGTTTACCTCGCATATTTTTTTTAACAGTTGGAAACAAAAAAAAGTCGCACGGCGCCTGATCTGGGCTATACGGAGGATGAGTTACCAATTGAACTCCCGAATCTTTCAAAAAATCCAATTTTCTGGCAGCAGTATGGGACGATGCGTTGCCATGATGGACTAAGATGTTACGCAAACCGGTCCTTTGGTGACCTGTCTGTAATTTTACAAACATCTGTGGTAAAGCCACTTTGCAGTAGGTACCATTCAGAATTAACAGTTCTGCGATCTTCAAGTGGAATAACAGCAACAGGACCGCTTCGGCGAAAAAAAAACAGCAATCATTTTCTTATTGACGCTTCTGCCACGAATTACTTTTGTGGGTAAGTTTTCATCTTCGTATACCCAAACATTAGACTGCTGTTTAGTTTCAGGGTCATAACTGTATACCCAAAATTCGCCACCTGTTACAATGTATGCCACTTGTATGGAAGCTCCTCCGTCAAATGTTTGCATACATAAATTTACACCAGTCTACTCGATCCTGTTTTGCGGTATCCAACGGCTTGCTAGCTTTCTTACCCCAAGATGTTTATGCAAAATGGTCTTCACCGCCGAGGATCCAATCTTCACTTCCTCCTGAATCTCTCTATAAGTAATATTTCGATTGGACTGAATCAAGCTTGCCACACGATCAACATTTTCTGAACAGGCAGCTTCTGCAGGTCTTCCAGGTCTTGCTTCGTCTTCTAGCAGCTCTCGCCCTCGTCGAAATTCGCGGAACCAATGACTAACAGCGGATAATGAAGGGGCAGCATCGCCAAAAGCTGCTATCAATTTTCATGGCTTTGCAGGTATAATAACTGTCTTTTATAGTCATAGAAAATCATAGCTCTAAAGGCAGTTAGCGGGTTGCTCATTTTATCTGAATTAAAGATGCACAACTATTTAACTTACAAAATTAACTACGTTTCACAAGGAAATCTGAACGTTTGACAATGGTAGGTAACGAATGTCAACTAATGCAACATTCAATTGTTTCTAGCCAATTGTGCTTCCATGGCATGCTACTAACTATTAACAGATCATCCCTCGTATGTGCTGTTTAATTATGAACAGTGATTTAGTCATTAATTCAGGTTTATAGGTTCCGTTGATGGTAGTCACATTTAAATTGAAAAACCTACAGAAAGAGATGTGGATTATTTTAATAGGAAAGACTATTATTCGATACCATTGCAAGGTGTTTGAGATCATGAACTGAATTTTATCGATACATACATACATATATATTTATATTTAATAATATTTAAAATAGACAATTGGTAGGTATATACATGCACATATATTTTTACATTTGACTTTTTATTTTCTTGAAACAATTAATTATTCTAATAAATGGTTTTTCCCTTGATGTTGAAAGTTTCTTGCATTAGCTTATTATTTTTCAATGGATTTTCATAACTTAATTAATTCTTGTACAGCCCCGTGGCAGTCGACATTGTAAACCAACTTACACTTTTCTTATTCCTCCTCAGCAAGTGAAGCTAAATTGAGCAGCTGGAAGCAGCTTAAAGCAACGTACTCTACTCAAGCAAACTGAACATAAACTAATGCTTGAAGGCACACGAATGTATTTATTTACTCTAATCAGCTTGGAGCAGACAAACGAATGAACCTATCGTTAGCTTGTATGTTTCGTCATATGTTTAATTAAAGTTCTTTTCTCTGTAACTTTATAATCGCAAATAGAACGTGAATAAGGTTTTTCTCCAAGATGTTTCTTCATGTGCCTCACTAAATTACTTTTGTCGGCTGCTTTATAATCGCAAATTGAACATGAATAGAGTTCTTCACCCGTATGTACCTTTATATTATTCACTAAGTAACCTTTCCTTGCTGTCCTATATTCGCAAATAGAACATGTATGACGTTTCTCTCCTGTATGTGTCTTCATGTGCATCATTAAATTACCTTTCTCTGCTAATCTATACTCACAAATAGAACATGCATAAGATATTTCTCCAATATGTTCCTTCATGTGCCTCACTAAATTACTTTTGTCGGCCGCTCAATAATCGCAAATTGAACATAAATAAGGTTTTTCGCCTGTATGTCTCCTCAAATGGAGAACTAAGTTCCGTTTTTTTACTGTTTTATATTTGCAAATTGAACATGAATAAGGTTCTTCACCCGTATGTACCTTCATATGATTAACTAAGTAACCTTTCCTTGCTGTCCTATATTCGCAAATAGAACATGTATGACGTTTCTCTCCTGTATGTGTCTTCATGTGCATCATTAAATTACCTTTCTCTGCTAATCTATACTCACAAATAGAACATGCATAAGATATTTCTCCAATATGTTCCTTCATGTGCCTCACTAAATTACTTTTGTCGGCCGCTCAATAATCGCAAATTGAACATAAATAAGGTTTTTCGCCTGTATGTCTCCTCAAATGGAGAACTAAGTTCCGTTTTTTTACTGTTTTATATTTGCAAATTGAACATGAATAAGGTTCTTCACCCGTATGTACCTTCATATGATTAACTAAGTAACCTTTCCTTGCTGTCCTATATTCGCAAATAGAACATGTATGACGTTTCTCTCCTGTATGTGTCTTCATGTGCATCATTAAATTACCTTTCTCTGCTAATCTATACTCACAAATAGAACATGCATAAGATATTTCTCCAATATGTTTCTTCATGTGCCTCACTAAATTACTTTTGTCGGCCGCTCAATAATCGCAAATTGAACATAAATAGGGTTTTTCGCCTGTATGTCTCCTCAAATGGAGAACTAAGTTCCGTTTTTTTTACTGTTTTATATTTGCAAATTGAACATGAATAAGGTTCTTCACCCGTATGTACCTTCATATGATTAACTAAGTAACCTTTCCTTGCTGTCCTATATTCGCAAATAAAACATGTATGACGTTTCTCTCCTGTATGTGTCTTCATGTGCATCATTAAATTACCTTTCTCTGCTAATCTATACTCACAAATAGAACATGCATAAGATATTTCTCCAATATGTTTCTTCATGTGCCTCACTAAATTACTTTTGTCGGCCGCTCAATAATCGCAAATTGAACATAAATAAGGTTCTTCACCCGTATGTACCTTCATATGATTAACTAAGTAACCTTTCCTTGCTGTCCTATATTCGCAAATAGAACATGTATGACGTTTCTCTCCTGTATGTGTCTTCATGTGCATCATTAAATTACCTTTCTCTGCTAATCTATACTCACAAATAGAACATGCATAAGATATTTCTCCAATATGTTTCTTCATGTGCCTCACTAAATTACTTTTGTCGGCCGCTCAATAATCGCAAATTGAACATAAATAGGGTTTTTCGCCTGTATGTCTCCTCAAATGGAGAACTAAGTTCCGTTTTTTTTACTGTTTTATATTTGCAAATTGAACATGAATAAGGTTCTTCACCCGTATGTACCTTCATATGATTAACTAAGTAACCTTTCCTTGCTGTCCTATATTCGCAAATAGAACATGTATGACGTTTCTCTCCTGTATGTGTCTTCATGTGCATCATTAAATTACCTTTCTCTGCTAATCTATACTCACAAATAGAACATGCATAAGATATTTCTCCAATATGTTTCTTCATGTGCCTCACTAAATTACTTTTGTCGGCCGCTCAATAATCGCAAATTGAACATAAATAAGGTTTTTCGCCTGTATGTCTCCTCAAATGGAGAACTAAGTTCCGTTTTTTTACTGTTTTATAATCGCAAATTGAACATGAATAGAGTTCTTCACCCGTATGTACCTTTATATGATTCACTAAGTAACCTTTCCTTGCTGTCCTATATTCGCAAATAGAACATGTATGACGTTTCTCTCCTGTATGTGTCTTCATGTGCATCATTAAATTACCTTTCTCTGCTAATCTATACTCACAAATAGAACATGCATAAGATATTTCTCCAATATGTTCCTTCATGTGCCTCACTAAATTACTTTTGTCGGCCGCTCAATAATCGCAAATTGAACATAAATAAGGTTTTTCGCCTGTATGTCTCCTCAAATGGAGAACTAAGTTCCGTTTTTTTACTGTTTTATATTTGCAAATTGAACATGAATAAGGTTCTTCACCCGTATGTACCTTCATATGATTAACTAAGTAACCTTTCCTTGCTGTCCTATATTCGCAAATAGAACATGTATGACGTTTCTCTCCTGTATGTGTCTTCATGTGCATCATTAAATTACCTTTCTCTGCTAATCTATACTCACAAATAGAACATGCATAAGATATTTCTCCAATATGTTTCTTCATGTGCCTCACTAAATTACTTTTGTCGGCCGCTCAATAATCGCAAATTGAACATAAATAGGGTTTTTCGCCTGTATGTCTCCTCAAATGGAGAACTAAGTTCCGTTTTTTTACTGTTTTATTTTTGCAAATTGAACATGAATAAGGTTCTTCACCCGTATGTACCTTCATATGATTAACTAAGTAACCTTTCCTTGCTGTCCTATATTCGCAAATAGAACATGTATGACGTTTCTCTCCTGTATGTGTCTTCATGTGCATCATTAAATTACCTTTCTCTGCTAATCTATACTCACAAATAGAACATGCATAAGATATTTCTCCAATATGTTTCTTCATGTGCCTCACTAAATTACTTTTGTCGGCCGCTCAATAATCGCAAATTGAACATAAATAAGGTTTTTCGCCTGTATGTCTCCTCAAATGGAGAACTAAGTTCCGTTTTTTTACTGTTTTATATTTGCAAATTGAACATGAATAAGGTTCTTCACCCGTATGTACCTTCATATGATTAACTAAGTAACCTTTCCTTGCTGTCCTATATTCGCAAATAGAACATGTATGACGTTTCTCTCCTGTATGTGTCTTCATGTGCATCATTAAATTACCTTTCTCTGCTAATCTATACTCACAAATAGAACATGCATAAGATATTTCTCCAATATGTTTCTTCATGTGCCTCACTAAATTACTTTTGTCGGCCGCTCAATAATCGCAAATTGAACATAAATAGGGTTTTTCGCCTGTATGTCTCCTCAAATGGAGAACTAAGTTCCGTTTTTTTTACTGTTTTATATTTGCAAATTGAACATGAATAAGGTTCTTCACCCGTATGTACCTTCATATGATTAACTAAGTAACCTTTCCTTGCTGTCCTATATTCGCAAATAGAACATGTATGACGTTTCTCTCCTGTATGTGTCTTCATGTGCATCATTAAATTACCTTTCTCTGCTAATCTATACTCACAAATAGAACATGCATAAGATATTTCTCCAATATGTTTCTTCATGTGCCTCACTAAATTACTTTTGTCGGCCGCTCAATAATCGCAAATTGAACATAAATAAGGTTTTTCGCCTGTATGTCTCCTCAAATGGAGAACTAAGTTCCGTTTTTTTACTGTTTTATATTTGCAAATTGAACATGAATAAGGTTCTTCACCCGTATGTACCTTCATATGATTAACTAAGTAACCTTTCCTTGCTGTCCTATATTCGCAAATAGAACATGTATGACGTTTCTCTCCTGTATGTGTCTTCATGTGCATCATTAAATTACCTTTCTCTGCTAATCTATACTCACAAATAGAACATGCATAAGATATTTCTCCAATATGTTTCTTCATGTGCCTCACTAAATTACTTTTGTCGGCCGCTCAATAATCGCAAATTGAACATAAATAAGGTTTTTCGCCTGTATGTCTCCTCAAATGGAGAACTAAGTTCCGTTTTTTTACTGTTTTATATTTGCAAATTGAACATGAATAAGGTTCTTCACCCGTATGTACCTTCATATGATTAACTAAGTAACCTTTCCTTGCTGTCCTATATTCGCAAATAGAACATGTATGACGTTTCTCTCCTGTATGTGTCTTCATGTGCATCATTAAATTACCTTTCTCTGCTAATCTATACTCACAAATAGAACATGCATAAGATATTTCTCCCATATGTTTCTTCATGTGCCTCACTAAATTACTTTTGTCGGCCGCTCAATAATCGCAAATTGAACATAAATAGGGTTTTTCGCCTGTATGTCTCCTCAAATGGAGAACTAAGTTCCGTTTTTTTTACTGTTTTATATTTGCAAATTGAACATGAATAAGGTTCTTCACCCGTATGTACCTTCATATGATTAACTAAGTAACCTTTCCTTGCTGTCCTATATTCGCAAATAGAACATGTATGACGTTTCTCTCCTGTATGTGTCTTCATGTGCATCATTAAATTACCTTTCTCTGCTAATCTATACTCACAAATAGAACATGCATAAGATATTTCTCCAATATGTTTCTTCATGTGCCTCACTAAATTACTTTTGTCGGCCGCTCAATAATCGCAAATTGAACATAAATAAGGTTTTTCGCCTGTATGTCTCCTCAAATGGAGAACTAAGTTCCGTTTTTTTACTGTTTTATATTTGCAAATTGAACATGAATAAGGTTCTTCACCCGTATGTACCTTCATATGATTAACTAAGTAACCTTTCCTTGCTGTCCTATATTCGCAAATAGAACATGTATGACGTTTCTCTCCTGTATGTGTCTTCATGTGCATCATTAAATTACCTTTCTCTGCTGATTTATACTCACAAATAGGACATAAATAAGGTTTTTCCCCGGTATGTGTCCTCAAATGAATAATTAACCTGTTTTTATCTTTTCCTTTATAATTGCAAATAGAGCATGCGCACCTGTATGTGTGCTCATGTGAATAATTAGCTTATATTTCGTTGCCGCTTTAAACTCACAATTAAAACATGAGTAAGGTTTTTCGCCTGTATGTGTCCTCAAATGGTTCAATAGGGATTCTTTCCTTGCTGTTTTATATTCACAAATGGAACAGAAATGAGGTTTTTCTCCCGTATGTGTCCTCATATGGATATCTAACTTATCTTTTCTGATTGCTTTATACTCACAAATAAAACAAGAATACGGTTTTTTACCTGTATGTCTCCTCAGATGGTACACTAAGAGTTGTTTCCGTGCTGCTTTATATTCGCAAATGGAACACGAATACAGTTTATCAGCCATATGTGTCCTAATATGACTTACTAAACTACTTTTTTGTGCTGTCTTGTATTCACAAATGGAACATAAGTGAAATTGTTTTCCATGTGTCATCATATGTTTTGACAAATTACTCTGGTCTTCTCATATATGTAATACTTACTATATTGCTAGCGGATATGAGTGGGAAACTCAAGTAGAAAGTGAGACAGACAACCAACTCTTCAATGTATAATGGTGAGTTGTGCGCAAGCGCGGCGGCGTTATCCGCCCAATGGGGAAGTGGTCAGGTTTAAAATTCGCTTCTAAAGGCGGAGTTCGAATTCTCACGCATGCGCACGAGACGCGTTATACCCTAAGTGAAACTATGTCGGCGCCATAATAATTTCGGGCGTGCAGAGGCCCTACTAGGAATATATGTATAATACATATATGGGTCTGCTGCTGTGCATCGTGCATCCACAGACCTTGCAAACTAACCGGTCTTCTGAAATGCTTCCGCTTGCTGCCCCCATAGTAACTAATTCATCTTTCATATCCAGTTCCTCCTGTTTAATATTCAATTCCTGATAAGTTGTGTTGTTGATAGTGCCTTCAACGATCTCTTGTACATTTAAGTTTGCAACTACTTTACTTTCTTTGATTTTCATCTGTGAATCGTGTCCTCTGCTGGCCATTATACTACACAAATTATTATCAATAAATTCTTGTTTCCCGTTGATTTTGATAATATATGGATAGGCCCAATATATCAAATGCAATATCTGAAAACAAAACGAAGAAATTCAGTTAGGTTAAGTTAGTCATGTTTATGACATACTTCCTATAACTCAGTTCTAATATTTTTACTTACACTGAATATCTTGAATAAGCAACGAACACAGTGGATGGTCAAGCAGTAAACCTAATGTTGGTCACAGACAAGAAAGGAAGGAAATTGTTGGTCTAGGGTCTA
This sequence comes from Agriotes lineatus, assembly GCA_940337035.1. Taxonomy (NCBI): domain Eukaryota; kingdom Metazoa; phylum Arthropoda; class Insecta; order Coleoptera; family Elateridae; genus Agriotes; species Agriotes lineatus. The sequence continues at coordinate 193,325 of CALNHX010000329.1, read as the reverse complement.
GGCGTAGCCTACCGAGAGTATCTAGCCTGGACACGTATCCCCTCCAAGTCGTTGACGTCACGACTGAAGCAGGTCGACCCTTAACGCTTGAGTAAGCCTTCTCTTATCAAGCAACTACCTACCGGCTTAGATACTAGATAGTACAGGCTACACGTGATTTTATTAACGCAAGAAAAATAGTTTGGTGTATTCCCTTAATTATTTCTTCAGCAGATCTACTCACAGGTAGTTTATGCACATTTGTTTATCTAGGTAAGATTTTAAAATGTCAAATTTTAGCAATAGGTATGCCAGCAGGCTGCTGTGTGCCCGAATGTAAAAGTAATTACAGTAATGACGAACGTATCTCAATATTTAGATTTCCTAAGGATGAGTTGCTTAGAAAAAAATGGCTAAATTGTATCCATAGGGAAAATTTTATCATTAAAGATGCTACCAGAATTTGTATTAAACACGTCTCTAATAACTTTATAATTAAAGAAGACAAAATGACAAAAGCCGATGGTTCTGTGTTAATTGTTCCAAGAAATCAACTCAAACTGACCGATGGCGCATTTCCGACAATATTTGAAAATCAACCTTCATACTTAAGTACTGATTTACCACCTAAACGAAAATCTGATACCAGACGTTTGGAACATCAAAAGCGCGTGAAGTTAGAGGAGATGAAAACAAAAGTGGCGGACGAGATTAATAATTTTGACAATTTAACTGGTGTCATTGTCAACCAATGGCATTCTTCAATTTAAAAATAAACTACCAATCGAACGATTATTTTAGTGACAATAATTCGAGGAGCTTTATTTCAGCGACAATAATTCGAGGATCTTTATTTCAGCGACAATTTTTTCTGTAACAATTATTGTAGTGACAATATTTTGAGGAGCTTTATTTCAGCGGCAATTTTTTGTGTAACTATTTTTTTATGAAAAGTTAAATTGTCAAGACGAATAGGACTCTAGGTCGAAATATTGCAGACAATTTTTGCTCTTCAGATTGTCTCGTTTCTGTTGCTTTAGAAAATAACGACTCGTGCAAGCACTCGTCGTTATTTTCGTCGCCGCAGAAACTCGTATCTGAATCGCAAAAATTATTGTCGGCAATATTTTGACCTCTCGTCCTATTATTACTGACAATTTAACTGGTGTCATTGTCAACCAATGGCATTCTTCAATCTAAAAATAAACTACCAATCGAACAATTATTTTAGTGACAATAATTCGAGGAGCTTTATTTCAGCGACAATAATTCAAGGAGCTTTATTTCAGCGAAAATTTTTTCTGTAACAATTATTGTAGTGACAATATTTCGAGGAGCTTTATTTCAGCGACAATTTTTTCTGTAACTATTTTTTAATGAAAAGTTAAATTGTCAAGACGAATAGGACTCTAGGTCGAAATATTGCAGACAATTTTTGCTCTTCAGATTGTCTCGTTTGTGTTGCTTTAGAAAATAACGACTCGTGCAAGCACTCGTCGTTATTTTCGTCGCCGCAGAAACTCGTATCTGAATCGCAAAAATTATTGTCGGCAATATTTTGACCTCTCGTCCTATTATTACTGAAAATTTAACGACAAATTTTGCCAATAAGATTAAGAACTTTACCGTTTATTTTAATTATAAAATATTTGAGAAAAAGATATTTATATACAATTTAGTTGAAAATGAAAACAATTTAGGCACACCATATATAGAAAAGAGCGCACTTATAAACGACAATTTAACTGTATCCTATTTTTATAAAAATGTTGAAATAAACAAAAATATTACAGAAATTTTAGGAAAAACAAAAAAATGTGAAACGTGGACTATGTTGTTAAAATTTTTAGAATATATAAGAGATTATAAAATAGTATGCAACAGAGATGAAAGTGAAGACAGTTTGAAATTCGTATCAAAAATGTTAAATAAAATTGAAAATGATACCGAAGACGCGGAAAAACTTGCCAAAATAAAGTTTTTCCACTAACAGATCAATTTAATTGATACGAAACTTCTTCGGTATTCTCCAGAAACGCTACTATTCGCAAGCTGCATATTTTTTATGTTTCCAGGTGCATATTGTCTTATAGAGAAAACCCAATTATTGACGCTACCCACGCCAAGGCATTTGAAATGTCTATTAATGAAGCTTGGTACAAAAAATTCAGGGATAGACGAGAGTCACACGAAATATTTGACCGATAAATTGACAAAACTCAGTTCAAATGAAAAATACGTAATTTTGATGCTAGACGAAATATATGTAAAAAACATTACTTTTAAAGGCGGAAAAGTTGAAGGATTCGCTTTTGATGAAAATAGTGAAACTGTAAGTCCTGCTTCCACTATACAGGCATTTATGATTTCATCAATATGTTCTAAAAACAAGGATGTGGTCGGTTTATTTCCGGTCTCCACTTTAAAGCATGCTTTTTTACACCAGTTGACTCTTAAAGTTCTAGAATTATTAACAAATGCTGGGTATTATGTCGTTTCAATTATATCCGACAACAACGCCGTGAATAAAAAAATGTTTGATGTTTTATGTGGCGGTACGTTACAAACATACTTCATTAATCCATACGACAATGAAGGCAAACAAAAAATATTTATACTGTTTGATACTGTACATGTATTTAAATAAATTAGGAACAATTGGTTTAATCAAAAAGATTCTAAACAAACTTTTGTTGTACCCTGTATACCAGACAATATGCAGGAAGAAGGCATTGTAATGGGATAACAGTAATAAAACTTTTGCGTGTGTAAGCGATTTAAAACAACTATTTCTGGCGGAAGAAAAAGCTATTTTGAAACAAGCACCATCTTTGTCTCGTAAGGTATTATACCCGTCATCAATTGAAAGACAGAACGTAAATTTATGTGTTCGTTTATTTGACAACAAAAATGTTGTTGCATTAGAATTAAATAACAAACATAATTTGACTTCAGTGCATGGTACTATAAAATTTATAAACTTGATTTCTAAGTGGTGGAAAATAGTCAATTGTAAGTCAAAATTCAAAGGTGCCCGATTTAGAGATTCTCATTTTGACGCAATTTGCAGTCCTGATTGCGACAAAAATTGTATTTTCCTAGAAAACTTTATTCGGTGGATAAATAAGTGGAACAATTTAATTATACAAGGAGAATCCGCATCTTCAACAAATGGAAAGTTATCGAAACAGTCACAGTTGTCATTAACCCATACATGTAACAGTATAATTTATTTGTCTAAATATTTACTCAACGAACTGAAATTTGATTACGTGGTACTAGGAAAATTTCAAACTGACAATTTGGAAGGGCGGTTTGGTAGGTACAGAGAAATGAACGGAGGTAATTATCATATTTCGGTCGTTCAGGTATTGGAATCTGAGAGGAAATTAAAACTTCTTAGTCTTTTAAAACTTCAGTCGTCCTCAATTGGAGAATTGTATTTGAAGGATTTTTTAAATAGTGTCCAGCAAGTTACCAATTTGACCAAAACCGATGCAGATATTGACGAAATTTTCTATGACGCTCTAATATTGACGAACGATGAAGCTGTTTCCGATAATGAGCATCATGTTATAATATATATTGCTGGCTATATTGTAAGAACTGTGATCAAAACTATTACCTGTGAAAGCTGTAAAAATTATACATGTTATGATAAAATACTGGATGTAGATCTACATGTTAATTTAGAAAAACACTTTCAGTACCTGTCTTGTTTAGATCGCGGAGGTTTAAAATGGCCAAATGACATTTTTTTACATATTATTACAAATATGCTTCTACTTTTTAAAGTTCTTATTGGAGAAAGATACGAGAAACTTTTTATAAATTGTAACAATCAAATTAATGTACTCCATCACTTGTCTCTTGAAATGCTTGTTTACAGAAGTATAACGTTTGATTCTTGCACAGATTGCGGCATGTCTAAAATTAAACTGGGTGAGAAATGCATCCATAATTTTTGCAATATTTTGCTTAATAACTATTCCAAAGTCCGAAACAATGAAATACAGGAAAAAAGTTCTAAAAATAAAAAATCCAGATCTATTAAAAAATTAAGTAGTGCGTAACGTTAGATTCATTTCTGTTTTGACACAATTAGTATGTTTTATTCTGTTAGTACATAAATGTTATGTACTATGTATAATATGTCGATTTAATAGTTTGTTTAAATTACAACAGCATAATAAAGCATGTATTAAAATATGTGATGTAGTTTGATTAATTAAAACCAAAATTACGATATGTAACAAAAAATGATTTTTTAATTACATAACTCAAATATTAACCGTATTCCATAACATAAATATATTTTAGACTACCAAAGTTACGTAATAAATAGTAATATAAATGTTAAATTCCGCTCATTCCAGTACAATTCTTATGAGCGCGTACTGCTTCAGTTGTGACGTCACGCTTAGCGTGTCCAGGCTAGATACTCTCGGTAGGCTACGGTCTAGGGCACGGTGTAAGATATTAAGGTGAGTGGACTTCATACGATTGCAAATTGTCTCCAAGTAAAACTTCAAACGCACGGCCGGGCCGTCTGGACTTTCGAAATTCGAAAAGACGGTCGCGTACAAATTTAATTAATTGTCACGCTCGCGCTGTGATTAATGTGTTGCACATTTTATTAAAAATGGTCAAATACTGGTTTAGTTTCGCCTTTAGATAAAACACGATCTGTTTTTAAAGTTTTTAAAGCAGAGGTTAAAACGAAGTGGCAAAAATCAGTAGCTAAGATAGGAATAAATATACCCAAAAACAGTTTCGTTTATGAAAAACATTTTAAATAGAACGGAGTACAATGCAAATTACAAATTAAAGACAAATCAGGAAATTTTATTTTTGAGGTATGTTATATTTACAGATTTTATCGTAAAATGAGTCCGATATACCCGCACAGCAGCGTGGCGTCGGAATGTTCGATATTCTGGGGTCGCCCAGCAGCTGAAGTACAGCACGGTTGTTTAGGTTTTCGCGTTTGATCGTGTGCTGTAAACGTTCTTAATTCAGGGAAAGCACAATGTGCGGTATAAATAAACATAAAAAAGGCTAAGTTAAACGCCAAAATCCCACTTGTGAGGGTCGTAGAAAGCCGGGAGAATCTCCAAAGAACCGCTCACGTGTTTGGCATCGAAATATCGAACTTTTACCGCACAGTCTATTTGTCTACCTATTTATTTACTAGTTACGAGCGTATCACTGGAGGTGGTAATAAAATAAATAACAAATATAATAAAATATGATACCTGGACATTTCCTCTAAAATTAATTTTATGATGACGAAATAAACTGAACTTATTTCAAAAGCAAATTACATGTAGTGTAATGTATAAAATCCTAATTGCTTGCCTTATGATATGATTAGAAAATCTTAACATCCGCAAAATCTAGAAACGTAGAAATTTGCAAGCCATATCCACTTATTACACAGACACCCACTAAGATGGGAATTTCCGAAATCCCAACACCAATGGGTATAAGAGGTAAAAGTGGCTCTCATTTCGCTTAACCGATAACAGTAAGTTGAAATTTGGCATATCAGTTATAGCTATTAACATATCTAGGAATGTTATGACTATCATAACAAAGTGTTGTTTTGAAATCCGAGTTCATAGAGCGAAGATTTTAAGACATCTAAGGTTGTTATGATTCATGACATCCGCGGTTTGTTCAATAGTTTATCGGTTGCAGTATGGTAATGGTTGCCATGTACGGTAAAGAAATATTACCGTACAGATACTGTTACGACTTAGTTACCAGCCTACTTTTGTATATATAAACAAAGACTTAATATCCTGAAACCGATAAATTCTTTTTCAGCTATTATTTATAAACGCTTTCCTCTAAGTTGGTTTCCTTATTCTTGCTCGACCTCAGTTCATACCATGAGTTGGAATAATGATTCCAGTTTCTCTTAGTCTTCGATCTGCAGCTCTTAACGCAGTATGATAAGGATGCCTTCTTTTGGAAAAACGTAAGGCGTACATCCTTGCAGCTTTATTAAAATTTCCTTGACAGTTTGTTACAGTTTTAATTCCTCAGATCGACATTGATCAAGAGCACTGTCAAAAATCGGGTACAAACTACAGGGTTCGCCGGCTTTACCAAAAAGGACACAGATCTTAATGTGCTGGAGCAGATTTTGTTGCTCCGTTTACCTGCACTTAGCTCAGACGGGAAGGCGTGGTTCGAGAGCTCAAAGAAAAACCGGCGGGGTACTTACCCTAAAGCTTGCTTAAAAGAAAAAGAAATGCCTGAGCGCCACTTGGTTCTGGTTAGGGGTGGCTAACGTGTCTAGAACCAAGAACAATACACGTAGCCTATGGGGAAGTCCTCCACGTAACTGCACTCCACTACAACGTCCCCTCCACCAAGCTCCTTCGGGCCTGTTGGTGTATACACGGTGTGGTCTTGCAACAAATGACTTACCTTGATGACCACACCCTCTAGAGCAATAAAAGAAAACACTGACAAGCCCAAATCTAGGGCGTTCTTACTTGAAGAGCAGGCTTTGGGTTCACATTTAATTACATCAGGCTTTTGCCGTAATTAACTAATGACTAAAGGATTCAGCAACAACAAATAACTAGACTGAAATTAGCAAAGGTTTATGTTTAATAGCCCACCCAGTGGTGAGTTTAAATTTATTACAAAGAGTACATCCTAACTGGAATTTCGGGGTCCCCTAGCAAAAGTTAACTTAATCTAAGTATCATTAACAAATAAACAGAACAAAATCACAGGAGTGACGCCCCTGCGTATAATAATTAATTTGAACAATTCGAGTAAACGGGCGTACGCAATGTCCAACATAAACTTCAATAGCGCACGACAGATGGTCGATATCACTTCACACGGCACATAATTAAACAAAGCGAAAACACATATTTACTGTAAACAATTTTACCTTAGCCCCAAAGCGTGTTTTTTTGGCGGGAGCGGTGAACGAGGTCCTGGTGAAGTCACCTGGCAAGGAGAGCTGCAGTGCAGACGGAGTTGTTGGGACGAGAGTTTAGGGACTCCCCGGTAATCAGGAACAAGAGATGACGGCCTTCGATGAAGCTCAGGTGCAGCGTAACGAGGTGTTACGAAAGATTCCTCAATGGTTGTGGGAAAAATGACAGCAAAAACTACACTATTGCGCGGCGGGCTTCCAAAAATTACAAACACTATGGCGTTGATACACAAAATTTGCAAACAGCAATGGTTTTCCCCACTTAACAGAGAAAAGTTAGTTACAGCTTAAGGATGTCGTCTCTAGTCGAATGTGCAATTAATGCAAATATCTCCCCCTGGGGAGTAAGCTATAGGAGACGAATCGGCCATTCGTAACAACGCCGAGTTCACTTCACTTCATCTGCCCGCACACCAACAATAAATTGCTTCAAAAGGTTCGAGCTTGACTCACTTAAGTTCAGAAGAAATCAACAAGCAGATTTAGTAAAAGGCAACGAACACACTACAGGGCACTTACAAAAAAAATAGCGCAGCCCTGGCCGAGGCGCCAGGGCTCGCGTTCTTTTACAACTTTCTTGGTCGGAAGCTTGCTACTAATTAATTAATCTCAAATCGGGCTACGCGCGACGGATACAATGGAAGAAAATTCCGGACTCAAAACCACTAATTTTAAATGCATCACTCCCTAAGGAGTTATCAATTCTTATTTCCTTTACACAAAGCTTGGTTATCAAAGAAAGAAATTCCACACAGCATGATGTCATCCGTGCGGGGCGAAGAAAGTACAACCTTGCACTAAAGAACAAAGAACAATAAGCACGTGCGATCCCCAAAATGCTTAATTAACAATTTGCGAAGGCTACTCTAACGAATACCAAGAACTAAATTTAAGCTCTGAAATCAATGTTTAAATATGTGACCACAGAAAGGTTCCCGCAACTTATTCTTAGAAGCTTAGCTGCCTAAATGAATTGTTGCTGAATGCACACCGTTGTTTCGAATTTAAAAAGAGAACGCTTACGGGACGAATTCTACGGATCGAGAACGCATAATTGTTTGGGCCAAAAGGAATTTAAAATGTAGCTTTAAGATCCAGGGTTAAACTTTAGACAGGGCCGTCTTCCGAAAATTTTAAATAGAATAATTTCAGCTTAAATGCACTAATAACACCCTATAGTGGGATTAATGACAATAGAGACTTAACGAGGTCGAAAACTCTAACACCCCCCTTACTAGAGATCAATTTCCCAAATTGGTCCTTGAGACGACCGAGAGAGTTGCTAGAAGATTCGCTTAACTTGAGGTGCGGATTGAGATAGCCGTCACTACTCGGGATCCCAACCACGCGATGACTGATAGCGTCAAAACAAAAGAGTGCGAAGAGAGAAGAGTTATAAAAGACCGGTTACGCCGGTGGAAAATACGAAAACTTCAATAATAAATGTCAAATCCGGGAAAAGTCATTAATGCGGGATTGTCAAAATCGGGAAACGTCTTACGCCTGCATAAGTTTCCGTCCAACCTGCCAATCGAACACAGGGAGTATTTGTAAGGACTACAAACACATAAAAAAAAAGAAGAAGACGTCCAAGATCTAACCCCAAAGGTAAATCTGAAGAGGGCACGCTGCGCGTCACGGGATCAGCGCATTGTGTGAGTCCCACAGCAGGAACACCCACAGGGAAAGAAAGGACAAAAGGTTGTGACAGAAATTGTCAAAAATGGTCAATAATCGGGAGTAATAAAAGAAAACTAAGTCCACCGAAATCCTCAACTGATGACGATGCCGAAAGCCAAATCGTCTATAAATTTGCAAAATGCGAGACCGAAAATGACTCCGCCACCGAACACCAAAAGAAAATCCGGAAAAACAAAGTCTCCATCAAATGTCAACCATAAAATTCACTAAAGACACAACATGCGAACACCGGGCCCTGGCGTCACATGAAGCTCAAAAGCTAACAACAAAATCGCTCCTCCCAAAATCCAAAGGGCAGGAATACGATGCATGGCCTAAAGCCATCAAAAGTCTTCAACGAAAAAAAAAAAGTTTTTCCCAAAATCCAAAGGGCAAAGACACCTAAAGTGACAACCTAAAGTCATCAAAACAAAATTCGGTAGGTGACGACAGATCGTCCATAAATAAGTTACTTAAACACAACGACAACAGGCGACTAAATCGCAACATACTTCAACATGGTAAACTACTTAGTCAATAAACGAAAGGGGTACAATAGAAAGTGTACACGACACTACAACAGGTGTTAATGCACGCGATGAAATCAGCAAACGAAGTTGGGCGATACACGATAGAAATGAAAACGAAATAGAAGTCAATCACAAAAAACTACACCAATCCAACTAAGATGGTTTGAGAGACCTTAAAAATTCGCATACGCGGATCTCACAAACACACCAATACAAACCACATCCTAACAACGGACCAATACAGAATGATGAAGGCGACATGTTTTCCAACTCGTCAACAAACAACAACGCGTCACCACATCAAAGGATAACAACAAAAAAAGTCAACATCAGTAATCTAAAAGCGTCAATGTCGATGAACTCTACTAACTTTAATTTGAATTCAGAATAGCACAATAAAATTTCAAATTAGCTGAAGGCCAAACACAATCAACAATAAATGAATCCAAAAAAAAATTCGAGACCTTTCAAAAATTTCAGAGTTTTCACGAAAAAGACTAAAAAACACGGTTTACTTAATGATCCATACTAAAAGAAACAATTAACACCAAAAGAAGGGCTTCAAAATATGCCCTAGTACGAAAAAGAAAATGTTGAAATCTTGAACACGAAAAAACGCAAAAATCCCGCGAAAAATCCCGGGAAAAACAATGTTTGGTATGTCAAAGGGGTAGCAAGGAACTCATTTAATAAAAGAAAACAAATAGAATACGCGTCCTAATATGAAAAAAAAACACGTTTCCAAATTTCAAAGTCCTAAAAAGTTAAGTTTTCATGGAAAATACTGGAAAAAACTATATGACGTTAATGCCAAACACTAAAATGAAGCTGTATGACGAGAAAAGAAATACAAAAACAATGCCCTAACGGCGTTATTGACAAAAACAAGGCCACACGTTGGGATAGCCACTTTAACTGTTACGGTATTAAATGCTCAGATCGACATTGATCAAGAGCACTGTCAAAAATCGGGTACAAACTACAGGGTTCGCCGGCTTTACCAAAAAGGACACAGATCTTAATGTGCTGGAGCAGATTTTGTTGCTCCGTTTACCTGCACTTAGCTCAGACGGGAAGGCGTGGTTCGAGAGCTCAAAGAAAAACCGGCGGGGTACTTACCCTAAAGCTTGCTTAAAAGAAAAAGAAATGCCTGAGCGCCACTTGGTTCTGGTTAGGGGTGGCTAACGTGTCTAGAACCAAGAACAATACACGTAGCCTATGGGGAAGTCCTCCACGTAACTGCACTCCACTACAACGTCCCCTCCACCAAGCTCCTTCGGGCCTGTTGGTGTATACACGGTGTGGTCTTGCAACAAATGACTTACCTTGATGACCACACCCTCTAGAGCAATAAAAGAAAACACTGACAAGCCCAAATCTAGGGCGTTCTTACTTGAAGAGCAGGCTTTGGGTTCACATTTAATTACATCAGGCTTTTGCCGTAATTAACTAATGACTAAAGGATTCAGCAACAACAAATAACTAGACTGAAATTAGCAAAGGTTTATGTTTAATAGCCCACCCAGTGGTGAGTTTAAATTTATTACAAAGAGTACATCCTAACTGGAATTTCGGGGTCCCCTAGCAAAAGTTAACTTAATCTAAGTATCATTAACAAATAAACAGAACAAAATCACAGGAGTGACGCCCCTGCGTATAATAATTAATTTGAACAATTCGAGTAAACGGGCGTACGCAATGTCCAACATAAACTTCAATAGCGCACGACAGATGGTCGATATCACTTCACACGGCACATAATTAAACAAAGCGAAAACACATATTTACTGTAAACAATTTTACCTTAGCCCCAAAGCGTGTTTTTTTGGCGGGAGCGGTGAACGAGGTCCTGGTGAAGTCACCTGGCAAGGAGAGCTGCAGTGCAGACGGAGTTGTTGGGACGAGAGTTTAGGGACTCCCCGGTAATCAGGAACAAGAGATGACGGCCTTCGATGAAGCTCAGGTGCAGCGTAACGAGGTGTTACGAAAGATTCCTCAATGGTTGTGGGAAAAATGACAGCAAAAACTACACTATTGCGCGGCGGGCTTCCAAAAATTACAAACACTACGGCGTTGATACACAAAATTTGCAAACAGCAATGGTTTTCCCCACTTAACAGAGAAAAGTTAGTTACGGCTTAAGGATGTCGTCTCTAGTCGAATGTGCAATTAATGCAAATATCTCCCCCTGGGGAGTAAGCTATAGGAGACGAATCGGCCATTCGTAACAACGCCGAGTTCACTTCACTTCATCTGCCCGCACACCAACAATAAATTGCTTCAAAAGGTTCGAGCTTGACTCACTTAAGTTCAGAAGAAATCAACAAGCAGATTTAGTAAAAGGCAACGAACACACTACAGGGCACTTACAAAAAAAATAGCGCAGCCCTGGCCGAGGCGCCAGGGCTCGCGTTCTTTTACAACTTTCTTGGTCGGAAGCTTGCTACTAATTAATTAATCTCAAATCGGGCTACGCGCGAAGGATACAATGGAAGAAAATTCCGGACTCAAAACCACTAATTTTAAATGCATCACTCCCTAAGGAGTTATCAATTCTTATTTCCTTTACACAAAGCTTGGTTATCAAAGAAAGAAATTCCACACAGCATGATGTCATCCGTGCGGGGCGAAGAAAGTACAACCTTGCACTAAAGAACAAAGAACAATAAGCACGTGCGATCCCCAAAATGCTTAATTAACAATTTGCGAAGGCTACTCTAACGAACACCAAGAACTAAATTTAAGCTCTGAAATCAATGTTTAAATATGTGACCACAGAAAGGTTCCCGCAACTTATTCTTAGAAGCTTAGCTGCCTAAATGAATTGTTGCTGAATGCACACCGTTGTTTCGAATTTAAAAAGAGAACGCTTACGGGACGAATTCTACGGATCGAGAACGCATAATTGTTTGGGCCAAAAGGAATTTAAAATGTAGCTTTAAGATCCAGGGTTAAACTTTAGACAGGGCCGTCTTCCGAAAATTTTAAATAGAATAATTTCAGCTTAAATGCACTAATAACACCCTATAGTGGGATTAATGACAATAGAGACTTAACGAGGTCGAAAACTCTAACAAGTTTCCTAAAACCAATATCATGTCTGATGTCATAACTGACAGTCAACTTTTTTAATGTTTGTTTCCATTTTTATTTTTTGTTCATACCAGGTCACCATAAATATGCATTGTTGCCGTGTTTAACTCTAACAAATTTTTATATTTTTTAACATTTCCTAAACGAAATACGATTAGGTAAAACAAATTGGACAATAATTTTTATTTTAAATGTTTTTCCTATTGATAAAATGTGCGTTTTATTTAAGTTTCCTTTATAGTACCTTATAATTTGCTGTTGGAGATAATACCACACCGTACAAGAAAACTAAGCTGCACGGACCACTTTTTTTGCAGTTTTGCGTTCATCTTTTATAATAGAAAGAGGTTACCTACCTGAGGCTTTAGTGTATATAGAATTTTATAACAAAACTTTTAGAATATGCTTACCAATGTCTTAGAGAACTCAACATCAACACGGTTTAAAGTTGGATTTCGTTCGTTACATAATCAAAATCGTTTTATTCTTAAAAAAATCTATAAAATATAAAATTTCTAAAAATATACAATCAAGAAATTAACTGTCCACGGAAATTTCCATATATTCAATTTCATAAAAATATATCTCAGCCATTATATACAGGGTATTAAAAAAGGGCAACAAACTTTAATGGATGATAGCACTCACCAAAGTAAGATAATAATAATAATGAATCGTTTATTCCACATATTAAATTTTTTTTTAAATACATTTCTTGTCTGTACGTAACAAAATAATATGTGAGAATCACAAGGGGACAGTTCAAAAAAATGTATTGTTCTTCCACTATACCCTTGATTCAATACTTATATTCTCAAAATAGAGCAGCTAAACTAAATAAAGATAAAGTTCCTATGAACATAGGTTTATAAATGAGGTTCTAATGCAGCTACAGCTCCTACAAGGGTGAAGGATTATGCTCCTAAAGTAGCAAATTTCAATCATTAGGTTAGCTTTTCTCGAAAACTGCTGCTCTCAGTGATTCCAAACAAGAGCACTTTTTTTATGTAGAAAAGTCTAACCTCTTTGAATATATATAACAATATTTTTATTGCTCCAAGAAATTACAAATAATAATAATACGCTAGTATACAACAGTTCGCCCATAAAGTTACCTTGTGTATGGGCGAACAATTAATTTATAAAAAATACACTTGTCTGTGCACCTATCAAATTAATGTATAGGTAATATAACTATAATAACTATAATAATAATTACAAATACGGACTGTAGAACCCGTTGACTATAATATATTGACTAAAATTTTGAGTGTAAAAAGTTATGATAAGAAACATCTCCCTACCCTTGCATAAAATGCCCCTTCTGAACCTTATATCTTTATCTGTCTTAGGTATCATAATAAAATAAAATACATGTTGTCTATTACCCTTCTCAGTGCTGTAGCTCCCTAAAAACGCATTTCTAGACCTATGTTTATAGAAATTTTTTATCTTATTTTGATGAGCACCCTTTAAAGCGTGTTTCGCTTTGTTTTTAAGTCTTGTAAAATAATTGTTGGTCAATAAAATATGCTAATATCAGTAGAACCTACATAATTTCCATTTTGATGGAAATTAGTGAGGTTGGGCCATGCATGTTTAAACAGTAATTAATAAAGCATTTATATTTTATGTCTATATTGTTAATACAAGGTTATCCATAGTAGACTACCCATTCTGATTTTCCAATAACATATCTTAGTAAGTGGAGGTAAGAAACTCTTTATTCAAGTAAGTTACAAGTAATTCTTTGTGTTTTTTTATAAAATAATCAACTTTTGAAAATCTTGTCGGCGAAGTGACCACCATTAACTTCAATATAAGCTTGCATTCTAAATAAAAAATTCGGCATTACATGGCGAAGTAAATCTCGAAATAGAGAAATAATACTGCCATTAACAATTTCTCGCAGAATTGTCATAGTATTTCTGGCCATATGAGCAGTTGCTCCATTTTGCTGGAATATCAGATCATTATTCAGTAATCCCCGTCTATTTAACTTTGGAATGAGCTACGTCTCTAACAAGTTTATGTAGCATTCGAACGTAACTGTTACGGACCAGTTACTAACATCCTTAAAAAATATGAACCGATAATACTGAATGAACCTACACCACACAAACACACAGTGTTGGATTGTGTAATCCATGATAGATGATAATTATTGTAATAGTGCAACAAATTTGTCAAAACTGTGTGTGCTTTAATTTCTTTTTCACTGAAACGTTTGGTTTTTTCCCCGTATTTTTCTAAGCTTTATCTTTTAGCCTGAAGATGGTTTAATATATAGGCCGAAACATGTAGCGCATGTAAAATATATGTTAATTTTATGAGGAAGACAGTGTTTACTTTACAATAATTTACTGAATCACCTCATCGTGAGAATGGACCAGATCCTGAATTTTTTTTGAAACATTAAGTCCCACAAAATAATGGCAAACTAATTTGTGACAGCCACCTACTTAATAAATTCACATTAACATAAATCGCAACGACAACAGAACATATCTCACTAAAGAAGGAACTAATGAGTTACCTCGCATAGATGCTATTCGAAAATCAAAATGCATAGTCTATTATGGCGAACCCCGTATAGACGTAGACCAAAGTACTTTTATACTAAATTTAAAATTGTAAACAATAAAAATACAAGTAGATTTTATTGTCACATCTGCGACCAATGTAAATGTTGATACATTTTTGAGTATATATTTTTTTTATAAATGAATTTTACAATTAAGATTGTAGTATATATAGGCAATAAATTATGTAAATTATATTTAAATTTAGAAGTTTGTAAAAAATTATATAGGTATTTTTTATTACAGTGTCGAATTTTTGTTTAGAAACAGTATAAGATTTTCCTTATCTCTCCATTTCGGCCGCCGGCCGGGGACAAATTCTGTATCTCGGATACCGATTTACCATTGGAGCATATGGAGCATATGAGTCCACGTGTACCAGGGCATGGACATGCCTACTTTTGCCAGCCAGAACATATGATATCATATCATAGGCGTAGCAGATTTTCTTCAACTTCTATTTAAATCGAATACGCAGGGCGTTCCTTACTATACAACGATCATAGAGCGTACATTATTTGACAATGAAAAATTTATTAACTTAGTAGAGCCCAATCCCTGACTTTATATACAGCACTTCTAGACTAATTTGACAGAAACAAAGAACAGCAATGCTAGGTTCATAACAGCACGGCACTGCAAGTGACTGAAGGCCCGCGTCTGAAATTCAGTCGCCGTGTCTGAACAGACTCAGATACTGTATCCCGCATACCGAATCTCGGATACGGAATCCCCGTGTGGTCAGGGCCTATAAGTTTTATCGGTACGTATGCGTTTCTTGTTGGTTTGCATATCAAAGAAATTTTTTTTGTGTTTTGTGCGTTTAAATTAAAATATTATTCCATAGGCGGGTATGCATTTTTAGAGTAAAACTGTTTTGAATTTTAACTCAGTTTTGAGGGCGTTTTCGAAAAAATTATAAATGGAGAAGTTGTTCAGTTTAGCGAGTTCTATTACGGGTTAAAATATTTGCACTCATTTCCATAACACCCTGTATAATAAATTAGTAGATAGAAATATGTGCACAATTATCTATAGTACAAAGGAATAAAACACACACTTCAAATACATCTGGTTGTCAGTACCAGCCAATACATTTTAAAAATTATTAACATTCATATCTTCAAAATTGTCAAAACTGCCAATTTTAAGCTATTAAAAATCTCTTCATTAATTCCTGGTTTATAAAGAATTTTATTTAACATGTTGGTTAAAGCTTGAGACACTGGCAAACAAAATATTTTCGATAATAGGCGATATCTTTTACCCCCACAGGACTTAAACAATGCCAACGACATTATTTTCTCATTAAGAGTAAATCTCTTTGCTCGTGGTTGTAATGGTTGTAGACGCACTTCCTTCTTGCGGTGTTGTAATGCCTGACGATCGGCTTCCCTCAATCTCTGTACTAGCTTTGTCTATAACTGTGTACTATTAATACAATTTTATTTTTTAATTTAATAAGTACCTGCTACATTAAGAGGCCAAACAGCTGCATTTCAGTACTGCAACTTGCACTAGTGACTATTAAATCTTGTGAACTGGTCGAAGCAGTACAAACATCCACTGAACTACTCTCTTGTGGTAACAAATGTGTACATTCTCCTCTCACATTCACATCTGGTGCTGTTTTTTGTGGAAGGTCTACAGCTGGAGCATCATCTTTATCCATTTCTTCCGATATAGCTATAAGTTATCAATTGGCATTGACAAAAGAAACATGAATAGTTCTTTTCCATACCAGGTAAGCAGAGTGTGGGGATTGCATCTTTTCGAAGCCTTCTTTTTGTGCCCGGAATCAAGTACTCTTGGGCAAAATGCCTATCACAAATATAATGTGTGCGGTAGATTTGGTCAGGCTGCAAGTCCCTCAGAAAAAGTTAGATAATTTTCTATCCACTTCTTTAATAAACCAGGTTCTCTCGGTAATCTATGTCTCTTACATTTCAAACCAAATTGGTGGAAACTGAAAGACAAAAAAACTGCTTAACCCAATCACTCAAGTCAATAAAACACTATTTACTCAAAGCTGGCACAAACAAAGCGCACAGGGCAACGCAAACTTTTAGAACACACTTTGGACAAAATGTTCAGTGAATATAACGTGCCGGCTTCTAAACAAATGCAAGAACAGAACACAGCAACAACAAAATTTGAACATTAACGTTCGTTATTCGTCAGTTTGCCGGTAAAGTCCCAGGCCATAAATACAGCACTTCATTTATGAGTCAAGGTAGCGCCATGCAACGGTTGCGGGAAATGACTATCACCTCAGCTTCGCACCTGGTCCATACCTCAAATTTTATTCCAAGGTCACCAATATAACTTTTCCATCTAAAGTGTTTTATGTATGCTTCCCAACTCCGCATTTTTTGCTTGTTGAGGTTAAGTGAGTCGTTTTACTAGTTAACAGTAAGTATTACCTATATTTTGTTTAAGGCTGGGGAACTTGGAGACAAAACGCAGCACTTTAAAATGTCCTAGGCAGTTACCAAACCAATTAATATCTTCGGCTGCGCTTTTGAACAGTACTTAATTAAAGATAAGTGATGAGATTGATATACATTTTGATATGCATTTCATTTTAAAAAGTGATTAAAAAACTCGCAAAAAATAAAGAAAAGTAACCCCACTACTTCATAATTTAAACTGCTCATTTTTAATTTGCATACAAGATTACCTATATCAGTTTATTTTCCAAGTGCATTTAAAAGTATATAACTAAAATAAACTACAAATAAGCGATTTGCTAATTAGTAGTTCAGGACAATAGTTTGCCCCATAAGGCCTGTAGAAATTTAAAATGCCCGCCACGATTAGCAACAGTTTCTGGTTGCTTCGTAATGCAACGAATTTTACATAGAGAGAGCCTCTGTAAAAATTGATAAAGAACTGTAGCACAGACAGTAATAACCATAGAGTGTCTCCATGGTAGTATTTAGTATTCAAAAACTAAATGTAATCTTTGGAAGCTGTTATATTATTGATTTGTGCATTTTAACCTAAAAGTTTGTAATATCCACAATAAGACTGTCTTGCCAGACTACATTATTGCAATAAAAAACTATTGTAGGATTGTGCAGTTGTAATAAATTATTAACTACTGAACGATTCCTTTTAGAATAGTATAGTAGCATTACTGTAGTTTCACTTACACATTAGTATATTACGTTATAAGATGGGTAAGTGCATTAGAACAGGCCGAAAAAGTTAGAATGGGGCTCGAAGCGCCAAGCTTTGCCTTTTTTGAGGACTGTTCCTGTAAAGCACTTAACGATCAAGTCTCGTATAACATTGTTTGCGCTATCAACTAATAAAAATAAAAATACCGTTGGATATGACAAATATTGTGCGCCTAAATAAAGTGCATGATTATTGTTTCTATAGTAGGTAACTAAATTAAAGTACAATCGTTAAGCAATGGGTGTATTGCTAAAGAATATTCCCGTATGAATTATTAATATTATTAAATGCAAAAACAGATGGGGGGCAAGTGTTCTATGAAATTCGTTAAAACCAAAATAAACGTGTGTATGTGTAGCAGTTCATTTTAAACAACTATCGGATGTTGTCAAGGGAGCCGTCAAGTGCTATCGGTCTAGTCTATAAAAATATATCTATCGGACTTGTTGCTAAGCTGGTAGACAGTTGCTACTAGACCGGCTTAGAAAAAAGTTTTTCGAATTGAAACATTTTTTAATTCAACTCCTGGCAGCAATCTTGAATCTGATGTTTTTAAAGCATCAGTGGTACCTAACATTTGAAGTGGATGACATAGATGTCAGAAACACTGAACATCAAAGGAATAACATAGCTCAACCACTATTACAAGCTAACAGCTGTTTTAATAGTTATATAGTTATACCGATGGGGCCAAAATTATAATATAGTATGACCAAAAATTAATCTCGTCTAGTATTTACAAATGCAACTATAACTCAATTAAAAATTAAATGTCAAGTTTGACATTTAAGTGTAAACATAGTTGCATTCATAAATTAGAAAAAATTCCGTAGCCATACTAGATGAGATTAATTTTTGATCATACTTTGTAGCAGCAATAAGATAACATGAACAAGAAAATGACACGTATTGCTTGAGTAAGAAAGAGATAAACATAGTACGAGTAGCAAATATTCGAGTAGGCTTGACACATAGTTTAACATACAACGCACGAGAAACAATTACATTTGCAAAATCTTGCATTGCCTAAACACATATGGTATCGGGTGACCAAATAAATTTCACCTCTAATGTGCTGTGGCTCCATATAAACATCATGGACGTATGAATCATATGTTGGTGGCACTGTAAGTCTATCTCAAATTCGAGGTTAGCAGGTTAGGTTTTGCGTCAGTTTTTACACAGACTGATGCAAAACCTAACCTGATAACCTCGAATTTGATATAGACTTACCATGCCACCAACATATTATTGATATGTCCATGATGTTTATATGGAGCCACAGCACACTAGAGGTGACATTTATTTGATCACTCGATATATCTGACAGCATTCGGGAAATTTGTACTACAGTTGTTATAAATGAAAATATTGTGACAGATAACTGTATACTACTATAGTGTTATAACTGTTAGTATACACTATACACAAAATTTATTCATTGTTTACAAAACTTGTTCATATTTACAAAAAATAGGTAGGTAGGAAAGCTAGTATAAATCCGCATAATGACATCAGAATTATACTTAGCTATAAAACCTGGATTTTTTCAACCATCCCTAAATCTATTAACAATGAAATATAATATATAACAAAACGGGTTACAGGAACAGAAACAAGAAGAGAAGATCAACCCGGGCTAGCAGGGGTGAATATTGTGGGAATGTGCAGCTTGCTGCAATCTTTGATGCAAAATGAAAAGAAAAAATAACAGCAAGCATGTGCACAACAAATTAAGAAGCACCAAACAAATGAAGACATGAAAACTTGGAAGCACTAACTAATTATGGAAACAGATTGGTTTAAAGCGGTCTAAGCTTACAGTCCTGGGAATGCCTTCCAAGATCATGTACTTATTTGTATGTTGCAGCATTTTAAATGGGCCTAAATAACCTTGTTTATAGCTCTTGGTGTGGGTGTCATTCCGAAGGTCTTTGATCAAAACCTAGCCGATAGTGCGTTCACAGTAGCGCTGGGCAGGTGGCTAACCTCATCCATCAATAGAAGGTGAGATCCTGAAGTGTTAAATGATTGTCAAGAGTAGGTAGATTATTACAACCTGGACGGACAGCTTTACATGTTCTCTAAAATTGGGCAAAGTGTGCATGGCAGGTGACTCGGACACATAAGCCAAACTTGAAATTTAAAAATTTATACAATTATAGTAATTTATGGTACAAGTGTGTTATATTATAAATAATCCATGAGGGAAAAGATGAGCCCTCATAGCCGTCAGGTCAACAGGGGTCTTTTCTCAGTTTTCTCGAGTACATTATTTGTAATACCTATCACATATGTGTCATACAAAATTTTATCCAACAACTCAATAAATACCAAAAAACCATCAATTTTTTATTGACAATTATGAAAAGTCAAATTGACAAATTAATTGAAAATTAGCTAAAGTATTTTATCTTCAACCACCACTAAAAGTAGGCCTTTTAGCGCTAGCTTGTTTCACTAAAAGTTACGTTTTATAGTTTACCGTGGTTAAAGAAATCAGCTGTTTACTTTTAGCCCATGTGCTAAAAGTGAAGTGAGGTTATAAAACTACAATTTCGAACTGGAAGTGAAGTTGTAAAGTTATTCTAGTTGCTTCTTGCGTTACAGGTAAAGTGTTTTTGAAATAATTCAAGCGTTATGTAATGAATAAAGTCAGATGTGGAGTATTAATAACTACATTTCGTAACTGACCTTGACTACTGTCATTCGCAAACATTCGCCCGCGCGGCATGGTCTACTGTTTATTATGACATAAATTAGAGGTGTCGTAGTTGCAAACCTTTGTTAAATCGATATTTATGGATTAATAACAGTAAAATTAAGGTCGTAGATAAAATATTGCATGCAACGCGTGCTAAAAGTCGTTTATGCACGAGACATGTTATAATTTGCATGTCTCGTGCATAAACGTCAACTTTTAGCACTTTTTGCATAAATAGCTATATAAGACACGGGAGTGAGTTAAGAACTTGTAAGTCACTTGTGGGCTATTTATTATAACGGTGTTCAGAGTAAAGTGCGTTATTATGTAAACAAGCTAAATAACCCACGCTGTCGAGGGCAACATGTGTTATGGTGTAAACTAGCTAGTAATAGACCAATTTACTTGTTTAAAACAAACTAGTAAAACACCATATTACTATTAGGTATTGGATAAAATTAGTTATTATTTCTTGGTCATCGTATTTCAGTTTTCTTTGTGCTTCTATAATGTAGTCAGGATCAACACATTTAATTCCTCGTTTTAAATTCCCTCTTACTAATTCTGGTAATATACAAAACTTATAAAATGTTATCAATTTTTCCAGCATGATTCCGTTCCAAAATGCTTCGTCCTTTTCAATTTCCTCTATAAACAAAGGCTGATTTTCGTTTATAAAAACAACAAAATAACATAGTTTTGTTCATTGCATTAACAGCATTAGTGCGATTGTGTGGTTGAAAGTAGTTTGTTATCTGTGTTTATAATACGTGCGTCTTGCTGCTGCAACAAAAATGGCTGGGAACAACCATTTACCATGGGATAATTTAAAAGAATTTTTCTTTATTTCGGAAAAAGAGTTTGTAAAAGATGCTGTTTTTAAAGTGAAGTGTAGAGTATGTGTGAAAGAAAAATATATTTCCACCAATGCTTCATCATCGTCGAATTTAAGAAAACACTTGAAGGTAAGGAATTATAATTTTCTTATTTAAATTTAGTGCCAACGACCAACGTATTATGTTGAATCACGTAAGGTCCACTTAGATTTTTTTTGAAAGCACTTTTTTGAAAATGAAATTTTATAACTAACGTAATATATTTATTATTTGATTGCTGTCTGATGCACATATCCACCTATTAAGCTGATTCACCCAGTAAGATTTTATTGGTTTTCACTTTTCACATTAAATCGATAAAAAAGTCAATCGCGGAACCCGCAGCACTGACAAAAATTTTACATTTTTCTTGAGGAAAGCATTGCTGCTAACAATTTCGCAACAATAAGATACTTACTGACTATTTGTATTACTTATTAGAAATCTTAAATAATTTACTTTTTAAAATGTGAATTAGCCCACTGCCTCTGCTGTTTTTTTTGCATTTTTATTTATTAATTGATGAATGCATTTTTTTTAGCAAATTCACCCGACTAAACGTATCGAGCAATTATCGACCAGAAAACGTGCATACAGAGATGAGAATTCCGATTATGCCAGCCCTGTTCCAACGGCCAAGCAACCGAAGCTTGATTTTAAAGGTACACCATGTCATGTGGTTATCAATCATTTGAGTATTTTATTGCTAACTTTTCTTTTTGTTTTAGTCAATCAAACGGGAGTAGATGATTTAATTATCAATTATCATATTCAAAATTTTATACCATTAAATAATGTTGAAACGGATGCATTTAAAAAATTATTGGAAAGACTGCGACCTGGAATTAATGTTATGTCTAGAAAAACTTTAACGGCGAAAGTAGAAGCAAAATCAGAGTTATTTAAGAAAAAATTAATCTCGATGATAAGCGAGATAAAATATGTTTCCACGAAATGCGATTGCTGGAAAGGTAAGATTTATTAATAGAGCTAGAATAGTTAAGCAAACTGTCTTTTTTAATAAATGAGAGGATTAAAGACAGACCCAATTTGTAAAACTAAAGTTCATTATTTAAATTCAAGATTAAAAACAATTTTGTTTTTATATCTGCATTTATAGGGAATTAATTTTATTCATTACCTACTTGATTTTTTTTCGAAATCAACCATTTGAAGTTGACCTTGAACTATGAACAGTTTTATGTACCTACTCATTTGCTGTATTTTTGCAATGTTAGGCTTTCGAAGACACTATTTGGGTATGACTGTACATTGGATTGACCCCAAAA
Source organism: Agriotes lineatus (assembly GCA_940337035.1). NCBI lineage: Eukaryota > Metazoa > Arthropoda > Insecta > Coleoptera > Elateridae > Agriotes > Agriotes lineatus. Next base: position 170,446 of record CALNHX010000329.1, on the reverse strand, counting down.
CATTCTTGCGAAAAATGGCTCTGTTAGCTTGTAGAAGAGTTAAAGGTAAAAATAAAATATAAAATTCAAATTGATTGGATATACCTATTTTCAATGTGTTTTTTTGGATCAGTAACATACAAAGTGCTGGCAACAATGATTTCTGAAATTCATAAAGAGTTTGCTATACAAAATAAAGTTGTACGAACTACCACGGATAATGCATCTAATTTTGTAAAGGCATTTCGATTTTATGCTCCTGCCAATGACGAAGAAAACGAAGAGAAAAATAATGATGATTTTGAACAAATAGATTTATCGTCCTTGTTTGATGAAGCAACAACTGTGCTGCTGCCACCTCACCATCGTTGCTGTGCCCATGTCTTAAATTTAATTTCGACAAAAGACGCAGAAAAGGCAGAGGCAGACCTAAAGTACAAATAACTTTGGCATCCAACCTTGGGAAAATTACAAGGTTAATATTTGATTTGAAACGCATTTTTTATATCCTTAAAATTAAAACCAAACAATTTAGCATCCAATTATGTATTTACCAATTTATTATTGTTTTCTAGGAATATGGAATAAACAAAACCAGTCCACTATTAATGCCGATTTCATCAAAGATACTCTGAGAAGGTATCTAACAATACCCAATGCTACCAGGTGGAACTCCTTATACGATTCACTGCAATGTATCAACGAATTATCAAAGAAAGATGTGGAAAAATTTCATGATGTATTTGCTCATTGTGGTTTGTTAAGACTGAAAGAAGGGAGCTGAATTTCATTTCAGAGTATACAACTGTAATGAAACCAATTGCTTGTGCTTTAGATACTCTACAGGTAACTAGCTTACGTACATCTAATTTGAATATGCAGTTACTTGCTTGTTTAACAAACTGTAGTAAAAATCAATACCATTATAATCCGTAGGGCGAAAAAAAATCATATGCGGGTTATCTGTTGCCTGCAATATACACAGTTCGCAGACGCTTACAAAACTTACTCGAAACAGTGGAGGTGTGTGAGCCTTTAATTAAATCATTAATTGAAGGAATAAACATAAGATTTGCAGCCGTTATGGAGGATGAAGATTTTAATTTAGCTGCAGTACTTCATCCTCAATTTCAATTGTTTTGGTTCAAGAACGAAACAGAAGAAAATAAAGCGCTGGATTTACTAAGAAGCAAAATAGCTGGTAACATACCTACCCTTAGTTTTAATTTTAACTCGAGAATACCCTGGTTTCTGTGGTAAATAACAATTACTTTTAATTTTGTTTTTTATTTTCATATTTCAATAAAGACAACAGCATCGCCAAAAATAATTTGAAAAAAGGGGACAGTAATGGGTTTTTTGATTTTGTACCAAAAAAAAAAATACATCAACAGAAATGGAACAATTTTTAACCATGGGAGGTCAAGGATTAGAGTGTTTAGATCGATTGCCCACTATAAAAAGTTTGTTTCTAAGATACAATACCATTGTGCCATCGAGTGCAACTGTCGAACGATTATTCAGTTGCGCTGGCCTTGTGCTAAGTAAAAAAGAGCACGATTCTCAGATGCCCACCTGGAAAATTGTATTTTATTAAAAGGTTCAGAAATATAAATAAATTTATTATATAAATTGTTTTTTTTATGTAACTGCATTTATGGCGTATGGCCTGATAAATAAAATTTTTAGTTTTTACAGTAATTGTATTATTTTAATATATAAAAAAAAGTATCTTAAAAAGTATCTTAGATACTTTTAAAGGGTATCTTGTATCTTATCTAAATACTTTTTAAAAATCGGTAAAAGATACTTTTTTGATCAATGTATCTTATCTTATCTTCAGATACTTTTATAAAAGTATCTTCCCAAGTCTGGATTTCGCAGCAACAATTTTTAAAATTTTGATGCTATTAATTGATCTGCATCTACCGGTAACTTGTCTAAGTTTTTTTAAAAATTATTTAAAATTTCTCCTACTTCAAGCATAGTTTTGTTGAAAGTGCCCAGTTCAGTTGTAAACAAAATGTTGTAATAGTCTAATGACCAATTAAGGTGGTGAAATAAGGCTCAGGTAAGCGGTGCCCAATTCGAGGCAAACCCACTGTCTGGTAGAGTGCGCCGTGTGACGTAAATCTAAATCGACATAAGAGAAATTGCAGTGGCGAAATGCGTGGTGCTATGTTTAAAAAGGCATTTATAGGTTGGTATATCAAAATTAAGCGCGAACCATCAAAATAGGCATACATACCATTATAAAATGTATGACCATTATAAAATGTATGTAATTGTAGCCCCTATGTTTGTAAAAACTTAATTTATTTAGACAAAAACTGAAATTTTGAAAGGAGAGCTATAGGCAAAAAGGTTAAAATCTTAACTCTACTAATAACCACAGCAACGAAATAATTTAGTAATTTCAGTGTCCAAGAAATCTGTGCATGGGCATAGGACATATGTATCAAATTGCTCTTTAAAACCTCATAAGCAAATTCCTTGTATTTTAAGCCGCATTTTTCCGAAGATGAAGATTCCGTATTTGCAAGGACCCATCGTAAATCAAAGCGGCCGTCACAACTCCGACGGGTACCGTTTCAGTGGTTTGATCCGCAAACAGCTCATTTGCAATTTGCAATTGAAAACAAAAATTGCCTAGTAGCGACTCCTTTCGGTTAAAGTTCAAACAAGTTTCAATGATATTACTTAGCTATGCAACCAAACAAGCATATTGCATTTTCAAGCATTTTGATACACCGACCGCCCTCTACAATTTATGTTGTGTGTAACACAGAAATTCTCCAACCTTAAATACTTGTTAATTATAGTATATTTTATTCAGCTCCTGAATTTATATTCTTAGTTTGTTTATAGCGACATAGCCAAATAAACATATATAGTTAATTTTGTAATATTGCGTAATCTACCCATTTAATTAAAGTAGTTCATTTTTTTCAGTTATGGATGTCCTTTTCCATGATGTTAATGGTCAGCACGAAAAAGAAGTCTACCTGCGTTCCTGGATGCAACAAATTAATACTACAGGTCAGTTTAAGCATTTTCATAAATTTCTGTACGACGTTCTTTAACTTCCGATGCATTAGAAGTAGTCATTAGGTATTCCTTCAAATGTATTACCTACATGTTTTGACGTATCAGCTAATTTGTTTCCTTTATAAAATAATCAAATAAGCGGCAGTAATAATTTTCATTAGTAATATAACAAGAGCAAGTCATACTTACCGATAATTTTGCACACGCCAAGGGTTGAGTGCTGGTTGCAATGAAAACTGTTCCGAGGGCAGTTTTTTAAGGGCAACCAGCACGATGACTATACGTGTGTTGCCCGCGTTTATATTTTGAAGATGATATCAGTCATGTCACAGTTATGTGTAATAATAAACGTTACATTTGTTATCAAAACTATTAAGGATTATTTATATGCATTCCTCTCTGTTACCTACCGATTTTCAACCTACTTTGGAGATTAACTTCAAGCAGTTCTACAAATCATCAATAGGTTTACGAGAAACTGCCCTGACGATGCCCACATCTGCGACGATTTGATATTAAGTAAGTGCACTACTTTCTTAATCTTCAAATTTGTCAGGGAGAAGCATAAGCTGAATATCTCCATTACAAAAGAACATCGGAAGAAAATGGCTGCGAAGTAGGTTGTTATTTATTCATTATGCTTATAAATAATACGTATATTTTATTTATTTTGATGATGTTTTATAAGCATTTATTTTTTGTACTAGAATTTAATATTTGTTGTATTGTATATTATTTCTGCTGAATGTATTTACTACATTAATAAAGTTTTTTTACTAGTGCTGTCCAGGAATAACTTTTATTTACATTAAAAGTTGTAATTTGTATTGAAGAAATAATTTGTAAATTTTAATTGCTAATGCCTAATTCAACATTAGCAATTAAAGTTTATGAATTATTTTTTAAATCAAATTTTATTGACAAAATATTTTTCAAATTTATGAGATTGGAGGGTTGACTATACGCACTATTTAAATTTTGTGCTTGCGCCATTTAAAACTCCGGCTTATTGTGTAATTGCGCCACACTGTCGCCAGGGCGCAGCTGTGTGAAAAAATAGTAGCGTGTTGTCAACGTATAGCATGGGGGATTCGCTTCTCTTAGGTATGGTTTTGTGGTGGCTACCCTGACTTCTCTACTGCTTAAGTGTTGGTATATAATTAATTTCTGTTAAACGAAAGCAAGTGATTAATTAATTAATCAACTCATCCATTTCGCCTGATCAAATGAGCGACTTCAACTCTCTGACAACGTTGATGTTTGAAATTGCAATATTTAATTATTACACTTGCGTTTCAGTTACAAAAAACCACTTCTGAAACAGAGGTTAAGTGTCATGCGTGTTCACACGAATTGTTATTGAATTTTATTCTTTACTTTACAGATGGGGTAAAGGGCCACAATTTTGTTATTGGAGTAGTTCTATATCGTTCCACCCAATGTATAAAGACCTCTCCTCGTTTAGTTAAGGTAAATTGCAATCAGTCAACATAAGAAGCAAAACGGTTGCTATATTTACCAAATAACACTCCGTTCACATGAACAGAACAACTAAAAAATAACATCCGACTCTTTGAGAGCTATTTTAAACCACTATAATGACTATAAATCAATGATAGAAGGGTAGTAATAGCCGATCTTATAAAGACCACTAATCTGAGGTTAACCTTAATTCGTTGTTAAAATAAACAAAAGCACATCAAAATGTTAGTGCCTAAGACATTTTATTCATTAGCAAACAAATGTTGATGCGCTTTTGTTTATTTTAACAACGAATTAAAGTTAACCTCAGATTGTGGTCTTTATAAGACTGGCTTTTATAGTGATTCAGTTTGTAATGCAATAATATTTATACACAACCAGCCAAAACTGTTTTTTTATATCGTAGTTACCATGACCAAAAGTGTAACTTTATGCCTGGTGGGCTGTAAAAACAAAACGCCATGTCATGAAAACTAGCGACGAACTAGTAACGTTCAAATATATGATTTGCAACCTCCATTGTAAGGATAGCAATACATTTATGTGTTACTCTTAAAAATATAATTTGATATGTTGTAAAATGTAATACCTTCAGTAGAAAGTGACTCTGAAGAGTATTTAGAACAAACCATTCCAGTAATGCATCTGAATCCAGTTGTACGTAAACGTTACACGTACCTCAGGCTCAAAGAACTTTTACACTTTTGGAAACTTTGTTATCGAGTGTAAACTTTCTCTTTTGGTGCTCTTTGCATAAATAACTATTCCATTCAGAATATTAGCTTTAAAATAACTACAGTTTTCTTTACAGAACAGTATATAATACCTATTTATGTATTAAGGGTATAACCAATAGATTATGCGGAGTGCTTGAAATTTCTTGATTATGCACTTGGTACGTACGTTTTATTTTTATTTTGATTCTCGAAAAGGACTTAGTATTTTGGGCACGGGCTGTAAATTTTTGGTGTGCTGCAATACTCTGTAGATTGGTGGTGTTGCTATATTGTTTGGTGTAGTGCTTAGCAACTTTATAGGTACTTGGGCCATGAAAGCCTGCTATCGAGGGCCAATAAACAAGCTTATGGTTCCAAAATAAAATAAATGGAATTATCTGTAATTTGTTAATTCTAATAATACTTACTTCTTCCAGATGTTGCAATCTCAAAGGTTCCCGTAGTCGTATATTATTGAGCGAAAAAGTATTACCACCCAAGCAGACATTAATCTAGCAATGATGACCACTAATCAAGGAACAGCAGATAATAAGTTTTATAGTTCAACAGAAACTTCCCTGCAGGCATTAAGAGACTTAGATGGCAATGAAGATATTAAGAAGTTTTCCGTCAAACAAGAAGTCATTGAAAGCAATAATGACATCAGTATTCATTCCGAACTTGATTATAAATGTGAGTTTGAAATTAAAAACCAAAATTATGTGCCCCAAAATTCAACAGCAAAGAGTTTGGTTACACACATAAAATCTCATACAGGTGAAAAACCTTATTCTTGTTCAGTTTGTGAATATAAATTTTCCCGGAAAGGTACTTTGGTCGCACATATAAAATCTCATATAGGCGAAAAACCTTATTCTTGTTCAGTTTGTGAATATAAATGTGTCCAGAAACGTTATTTAGTCACACATATAAAATCTCATACAGGCGAAAAACCGTATTCTTGTTCAGTTTGTGAATATAAATCTACCGAGAAAAATAATTTTACCAGACACATGAAATCTCATACAGGTGAAAAACCTTATTCTTGTTCAGTTTGTGAATATAAATGTATACAGAAAAGTCATTTGGTCAGACACATGAAATATCATGCAGGTGAAAAACCTTATTCTTGTTCAGTTTGTGAATATAAATTTACCAAGAAAAGTGATTTAGTCAGACACATGAAATCTCATACAGGTGAAAAACCTTATTCTTGTTCAGTTTGTGAATATAAATTTAACAAGAAAAGTGATTTAGTCAGACACATAAAATCTCATACAGGTGAAAAACCTTATTCTTGTTCAGTTTGTGAATATAAATTTTCCCGGAAAGGTAGTTTGGTCGCACATATAAATTCTCATATAGGCGAAAAACCTTATTCTTGTTCAGTTTGTGAATATAAATTTGTCCAGAAACGTTATTTAGTCGCACATATGAAATTTCATACAGGCGAAAAACCTTATTCTTGTTCAGTTTGTGAATATAAATCTGCCGAGAAAACTAATTTGGTCAGACACATGAAATCTCATACAGGTAAAAAACCTTATTCTTGTTCAGTTTGTGAATATAAATCTACCGAGAAAAATAATTTGGTCAGACACATGAAATCTCATACAGGTGAAAAACCTTATTCTTGTTCAGTTTGTGAATATAAATGTACCGAGAAAAGTAGTTTAGTCAGACACATGAAATCTCATACAGGTGAAAAACCTTATTCTTGTTCAGTTTGTGAATATAAATCTACCCTGAAAAGTACTTTAGTCACACATATAAAATCTCATATAGGCGAAAAACCTTATTCTTGTTCAGTTTGTGAATATAAATTTACCCTGAAAAGTAGTTTAGTCAGACACATGAAATCTCATACAGGTGAAAAACCTTATTCTTGTTCAGTTTGTGAATATAAATCTATCCAGAAAAGTAGTTTAGTCAGACACATGAAATCTCATACAGGTGAAAAACCTTATTCTTGTTCAGTTTGTGAATAAAAATCTACCGAGAAAACTAATTTTGTCAGACACATGGAATCTCATACAGGTGAAAAACCTTATTCTTGTTCAGTTTGTGAATATAAATTTATCCAGAAAAGTAGTTTAGTCAGACACATGAAATCTCATACAGGCGAAAAACCTTATTCTTGTTCAGTTTGTGAATATAAATTTGTCCAGAAACGTTATTTAGTCGCACATATAAAATCTCATACAGGCGATAAAACCTTATTCTTGTTCAGTTTGTGAATATAAATTTATCCAGAAACGTTATTTAGTCGCACATATAAAATCTCATACAGGCGATAAACCTTATTCTTGTTCAGTTTGTGAATATAAATTTACCAAGAAAAGTGATTTAGTCAGACACATGAAATCTCATACTGGTGAAAAACCTTATTCTCGTTCAGTTTGTGAATATAAATTTTCCTATAAACGTAATTTACTCGCACATATAAAATCTCATATAGGCAAAAAACCTTATTCTTGTTCAGTTTGTGAATATAAATTTATCCAGAAAAGTAGTTTAGTCAGACACATGAAATCTCATACAGGTGAAAAACCTTATTCTTGTTCAGTTTGTGAATATAAATGTGTCCAGAAACGTTATTTAGTCGCACATATAAAAGCTCATACAGGCGAAAAACCGTATTCTTGTTCAGTTTGTGAATATAAATCTACCGAGAAAAATAATTTTACCAGACACATGAAATCTCATACAGGTGAAAAACCTTATTCTTGTTCAGTTTGTGAATATAAATGTATACAGAAAAGTCATTTGGTCAGACACATGAAATATCATGCAGGTGAAAAACCTTATTCTTGTTCAGTTTGTGAATATCAATTTACCAAGAAAAGTGATTTAGTCAGACACATAAAATCTCATACAGGTGAAAAACCTTATTCTTGTTCAGTTTGTGAATATAAATTTTCCCGGAAAGGTAGTTTGGTCGCACATATAATAATAATAATAATAATAATAATAATGTCTTTATTCTATTTAACAAATAATACATTATCATAGTGTTAAATAAAACACAGGCGAAGTCCAGCTCGACAAAAATTGTCAGCTGCTCTAGTACTTAACCCGCAAATAATTTTACTAGTATATAAAAACTTAAATATATAATGTAACGACCTGATTCCGACACAACACCCGTGTCCGCCAGAATAAAATAAAATAAAATGTCAGACAATGGTTGATAGTAGATAAAGGGTACAACTTTTGTATTTTGTTATGACAGTAACTCACCTGCACTGCCCGCTGCTAAGCAAATCCTTTATGTTTTTCCTAAAAGTAGATAAAGGACTACTGAAAATATGACAAGGAATGTTGTTGATGCATTTAACCGCACAGTATGAATAAGACCGCTTGAAAATTTGTTTTCGGTGTGATGGTACCGTGAGGAGGCCCCTGTGTCGAAGATTTAGATTATGTATCTCAGTGCGATATAATAATTTTTTATGCAAATACGGTGGAGTTTTTAATATTACTATTTTACGATAGAGACAAGCACGATGTAAATACCTTCTATTACTCATATTCAGCCAATCTACATCTTTTAGTTTGTGTGATATTCTTTCATATTTACGTATTCCATAAACTAATCTTAAACAAGAATTCTGCATTCTTTGTATTCTATTGATGTCAAAAACATCCAAGCAGGGACCATATACAACATCACAGTAGTCAAACTGAGACAGCACCAGCGAGTTACATAAATTTATTTTCATTTTTATATCCAGGAAATGTCTGCTGTTAAATATTGTTTTAAGATTACAAAATGCGCGCTGCAAACATCGGCTTATATGTTCTTTAAAACGTAATTTATAGTCTATCTGAAGTCCTAGACTTTTTACTACATTTTGAAATGGTATTGCGATATCATTTATTTTTACAGGAAATTCAGTAATGCATTTTGCTCGTTGTTTTTTGTTACCAAACATAATAACATTGGATTTTAGAGGATTAAGTTGTAAACAGTGCGTATTCGATATTTTAAAGAGTTTATCTAAATCAGAATTCAAGTTTCTACAAGCGTTAACACGTTCTTCTAGTTTGAAGGACATATAAATTTGTGTGTCATCGGCATACGAATGACAATTGGAGTATTTTAAGTATGTGGAAAACGTCGAAGTGTAGATAGTAAATAGGATGGGACCCAGGATAGACCCCTGTGGAACGCCACACGTGACCTCTACAACATCAGATGTTTGATTTGCTATTATAACCCTTTGAGATCTGTTTTGTAAGTATTTTTCAAATAGTTTTATTGCATCATCTTTGAGGCCAATGTAATGTAGCATAGCAATTAGAATATCATGGTTTAAAGTGTCGAAGGCTTTGGAGAAGTCGAGAAGCACCAGCACTGTCAATTTGTCATCGTCAGCTGCTTTTAAAATATCATCAACTATATCTAAAAGAGCCGTTGAACAACTGTAACCAGTTCTAAAGCCGGATTGGGTATTAGGAAGAATTTTGCAATTGTTCAAATGCTCACTCAGTTGAACTGCCATGGCTTTCTCCAAGACCTTCGACAATGTAGGAAGGATGCTAATTGGTCTTAAATCTTTGAGTGCTGATGGTTCTGTTACTTTTGGTACAGGGATAATATTAGCTCTTTTCCAACACTTCGGAAAAACTGAATTCATTAAACAAAAGTTGATAATATGGGTAAGTATTGGTAAAAGAAACGGCACACTAGCTTTAAGTAAGAAAATACCTATTCCATCCACTCCTACAGCTCTTGATTTAATAGATACTAGATATTTCAGAACATCAATTTCTGACACGCTTCGGAATTTGAAAAAATTATTTACTGAGGGTTTAACGTTACTATTATAAAAATCGATCATTTCTACCGTATCCGAAGTAGAGGTAATTTTTGGAATTGAGTTTATAAAGTACTGATTAATGGTATTTGGATCACTCAAATGTAGAGGTAGTTCTTTACTGCTTTTTTTATCTTTAACTATATCAAAATTCTTAAGTTCTCGCCAAAATGCTTTTAAATCATTAGATTGAAATTTATTTCTAATATATGTTTTCTTCTCTCTCCTAATTATGCTGGTAGTTAAATTGCGTAACTGTTTGTAATACTGAAAATGGTTAATATTTTTAGAAAGTTTATACCTCCTTAGCGCTCTATCACGTAAAGTCATCAGATGTTTTAAGGCATCAGTGAGCCAGGGAGCATATTGTTTAGTAAATTTAGCTTGTTTTACTGGTGCGTGCAAATCAAGCAATATATTTAAATTTGTATTTAGGAATTCCAGCTTATCATCAATGTTATCATAATCATATATGGCTCTCCAAGGGATCGATCCTAGGTGATTATTAAATTCCTGATAATTAAAATTTTTATAATCTCTATATGTTTTAATTTGAGGCTTGGTATTGAGGCGATCAGTTACTAGTTTACACGAGATAAGGTCATGATCGGAAGTTTCAGGTACATTTACAACTTTAACTTCTTTTATTAATTCTGAAATATTGGTAATAATCAAATCTAAGAGAGAAGTATATCGCGTAGGTACTTGCACTAATTGCTCCAAACCCAAGCCATTTAGGCAGGCATTCAGTTGGTCAACCCCTGAGCTGTCGCAGTCTACCATATTGACATTGAAGTCGCCCACACATATAACGTTTTCTGAAATACGTAAAATAGAAGAAATAATATTATCAAAATTATCGATAAATTGCAATAGGTTAGATTTAGGAGGCCTGTAAATGTTTCCGAAAAGTATATTACACTTTTTGCTAATACTTATATTTAACCACAATTGTTCAACTTCAAAATTTAGTGTGACTACATTAAATTTAAAATTACTTTTTATATATATACCTACTCCACCACCCCTTGACAATCGATCGTTCCTCACGAAATTGTAGCCATCGATTTTGATTAGTTGATTTGGCAAGTCACTGTTCAGCCAGGTCTCCGTCACCGCCACCACATCATAATTTTGCTCAAGAATGTGATTCTTAAACGAATTGAAGCTACTCAGCAGCGAGCGAACGTTCAAGTGAGCTATCTTCATTGCCTTAAACAAGATTAATAAAATAAAACACTTAAATTTTTATTCATAGCGGACACGTAAATAAATTTTAGGTAAAAAAATTAAAACTAAAATTACTTTTCTCTAAAATAGAGCTAAGAATTTTGTGAAAAGCAAGTTAAACAATCTTATTTAACTAATCCAGCTTATGTACAGCAGAAAAAATAGAAATAATAATATTAAAGTAGTATTTTATTTAGTTCGTCTATTGTCGTGACTACGCATCTCTTGTTTTTGTTGAATACAATAATACGACCATCGGACGACCAGACATTTGTAGCCCCAAACTTCTTTACAGCTTCTTGTAGTAGCAGAAACCTATTTTTGGTAAGGTCTTCACGTATGATGACTCCTGTTGACTTTAGCAGCTTCTTGTTGGTAAACACCATATTGCGTTTCTGATAGCTAACGAACTTGACAATGATAGGCCGAGGTCTGGACTTTCTTTTCGAATTGGTTTTATCGGTCTTAACCACACCAACCCGATGTGTGCGGTCTAGGTCAGATTTGGAAATGTTCAGTTTCATTTTATTGTTAAATACAGATAACACTTTTTCATCAGTATCTTCTGATAGATCTTCCGATATCCCAAATATGCGAACACAATTCCTTCGGCTATATTGCTCATGTTGATCAAGGATAAATATTATAAATTCTCATATAGGCGAAAAACCTTATTCTTCTTCAGTTTGTGAATATAAATTTGTCCAGAAACGTTATTTAGTCGCACATATGAAATTTCATACAGGCGAAAAACCTTATTCTTGTTCAGTTTGTGAATATAAATCTGCCGAGAAAACTAATTTGGTCAGACACATGAAATCTCATACAGGTAAAAAACCTTATTCTTGTTCAGTTTGTGAATATAAATCTACCGAGAAAAATAATTTGGTCAGACATGAAATCTCATACAGGTGAAAAACCTTATTCTTGTTCAGTTTGTGAATATTAATGTACCAAGAAAAGTAGTTTAGTCAGACACATGAAATCTCATACAGGTGAAAAACCTTATTCTTGTTCAGTTTGTGAATATAAATCTACCCTGAAAAGTACTTCAGTCACACATATAAAATCTCATATAGGCGAAAAACCTTATTCTTGTTCAGTTTGTGAATATAAATTTACCCTGAAAAGTAGTTTAGTCAGACACATGAAATCTCATACAGGCGAAAAACCTTATTCTTGTTCAGTTTGTGAATATAAATTTGTCCAGAAACGTTATTTAGTCGCACATATAAAATCTCATACAGGCGATAAAACCTTATTCTTGTTCAGTTTGTGAATATAAATTTATCCAGAAAAGTAGTTTAGTCAGACACATGAAATCTCATACAGGCGAAAAACCTTATTCTTGTTCAGTTTGTGAATATAAATTTGTCCAGAAACGTTATTTAGTCGCACATATAAAATCTCATACAGGCGATAAACCTTATTCTTGTTCAGTTTGTGAATATAAATGTAACTAGAAAAGTTATTTAGTCAGCCACATGAAATCTCATACTGGTGAAAAACCTTATTCTCGTTCAGTTTGTGAATATAAATTTTCCTATAAACGTAATTTACTCGCACATATAAAATCTCATATAGGCAAAAAACCTTATTCTTGTTCAGTTAGTGAATATAAATTTATCCAGAAAAGTAGTTTAGTCAGACACATGAAATCTCATACAGGTGAAAAACCTTATTCTTGTTCAGTTTGTGAATATAAATGTGTCCAGAAACGTTATTTAGTCGCACATATAAAATCTCATACAGGCGAAAAACCGTATTCTTGTTCAGTTTGTGAATATAAATCTACCGAGAAAAATAATTTTACCAGACACATGAAATCTCATACAGGTGAAAAACCTTATTCTTGTTCAGTTTGTGAATATAAATGTATACAGAAAAGTCATTTGGTCAGACACATGAAATATCATGCAGGTGAAAAACCTTATTCTTGTTCAGTTTGTGAATATCAATTTACCAAGAAAAGTGATTTAGTCAGACACATAAAATCTCATACAGGTGAAAAACCTTATTCTTGTTCAGTTTGTGAATATAAATTTTCCCGGAAAGGTAGTTTGGTCGCACATATAAATATTATAAATTCTCATATAGGCGAAAAACCTTATTCTTGTTCAGTTTGTGAATATAAATTTGTCCAGAAACGTTATTTAGTCGCACATATGAAATTTCATACAGGCGAAAAACCTTATTCTTGTTCAGTTTGTGAATATAAATCTGCCGAGAAAACTAATTTGGTCAGACACATGAAATCTCATACAGGTAAAAAACCTTATTCTTGTTCAGTTTGTGAATATAAATCTACCGAGAAAAATAATTTGGTCAGACATGAAATCTCATACAGGTGAAAAACCTTATTCTTGTTCAGTTTGTGAATATAAATGTACCAAGAAAAGTAGTTTAGTCAGACACATGAAATCTCATACAGGTGAAAAACCTTATTCTTGTTCAGTTTGTGAATATAAATCTACCCTGAAAAGTACTTCAGTCACACATATAAAATCTCATATAGGCGAAAAACCTTATTCTTGTTCAGTTTGTGAATATAAATTTACCCTGAAAAGTAGTTTAGTCAGACACATGAAATCTCATACAGGCGAAAAACCTTATTCTTGTTCAGTTTGTGAATATAAATTTGTCCAGAAACGTTATTTAGTCGCACATATAAAATCTCATACAGGCGATAAAACCTTATTCTTGTTCAGTTTGTGAATATAAATTTATCCAGAAAAGTAGTTTAGTCAGACACATGAAATCTCATACAGGCGAAAAACCTTATTCTTGTTCAGTTTGTGAATATAAATTTGTCCAGAAACGTTATTTAGTCGCACATATAAAATCTCATACAGGCGATAAACCTTATTCTTGTTCAGTTTGTGAATATAAATGTAACTAGAAAAGTTATTTAGTCAGCCACATGAAATCTCATACTGGTGAAAAACCTTATTCTCGTTCAGTTTGTGAATATAAATTTTCCTATAAACGTAATTTACTCGCACATATAAAATCTCATATAGGCAAAAAACCTTATTCTTGTTCAGTTTGTGAATATAAATTTATCCAGAAAAGTAGTTTAGTCAGACACATGAAATCTCATACAGGTGAAAAACCTTATTCTTGTTCAGTTTGTGAATATAAATGTGTCCAGAAACGTTATTTAGTCGCACATATAAAATCTCATACAGGCGAAAAACCGTATTCTTGTTCAGTTTGTGAATATAAATCTACCGAGAAAAATAATTTTACCAGACACATGAAATCTCATACAGGTGAAAAACCTTATTCTTGTTCAGTTTGTGAATATAAATGTATACAGAAAAGTCATTTGGTCAGACACATGAAATATCATGCAGGTGAAAAACCTTATTCTTGTTCAGTTTGTGAATATCAATTTACCAAGAAAAGTGATTTAGTCAGACACATAAAATCTCATACAGGTGAAAAACCTTATTCTTGTTCAGTTTGTGAATATAAATTTTCCCGGAAAGGTAGTTTGGTCGCACATATAAATATTATAAATTCTCATATAGGCGAAAAACCTTATTCTTGTTCAGTTTGTGAATATAAATTTGTCCAGAAACGTTATTTAGTCGCACATATGAAATTTCATACAGGCGAAAAACCTTATTCTTGTTCAGTTTGTGAATATAAATCTGCCGAGAAAACTAATTTGGTCAGACACATGAAATCTCATACAGGTAAAAAACCTTATTCTTGTTCAGTTTGTGAATATAAATCTACCGAGAAAAATAATTTGGTCAGACATGAAATCTCATACAGGTGAAAAACCTTATTCTTGTTCAGTTTGTGAATATAAATGTACCAAGAAAAGTAGTTTAGTCAGACACATGAAATCTCATACAGGTGAAAAACCTTATTCTTGTTCAGTTTGTGAATATAAATCTACCCTGAAAAGTACTTCAGTCACACATATAAAATCTCATATAGGCGAAAAACCTTATTCTTGTTCAGTTTGTGAATATAAATTTACCCTGAAAAGTAGTTTAGTCAGACACATGAAATTTCATACAGGTGAAAAACCTTATTCTTGTTCAGTTTGTGAATATAAATCTATCCAGAAAAGTAGTTTAGTCAGACACATGAAATCTCATACAGGTGAAAAACCTTATTCTTGTTCAGTTTGTGAATAAAAATCTACCGAGAAAACAAATTTTGTCAGACACATGGAATCTCATACAGGTGAAAAACCTTATTCTTGTTCAGTTTGTGAATATAAATTTATCCAGAAAAGTAGTTTAGTCAGACACATGAAATCTCATACAGGCGAAAAACCTTATTCTTGTTCAGTTTGTGAATATAAATTTGTCCAGAAACGTTATTTAGTCGCACATATAAAATCTCATACAGGCGATAAACCTTATTCTTGTTCAGTTTGTGAATATAAATGTAACTAGAAAAGTTATTTAGTCAGCCACATGAAATCTCATACTGGTGAAAAACCTTATTCTCGTTCAGTTTGTGAATATAAATTTTCCTATAAACGTAATTTACTCGCACATATAAAATCTCATATAGGCAAAAAACCTTATTCTTGTTCAGTTTGTGAATATAAATTTATCCAGAAAAGTAGTTTAGTCAGACACATGAAATCTCATACAGGTGAAAAACCTTATTCTTGTTCAGTTTGTGAATATAAATGTGTCCAGAAACGTTATTTAGTCGCACATATAAAATCTCATACAGGCGAAAAACCGTATTCTTGTTCAGTTTGTGAATATAAATCTACCGAGAAAAATAATTTTACCAGACACATGAAATCTCATACAGGTGAAAAACCTTATTCTTGTTCAGTTTGTGAATATAAATGTATACAGAAAAGTCATTTGGTCAGACACATGAAATATCATGCAAGTGAAAAACCTTATTCTTGTTCAGTTTGTGAATATCAATTTACCAAGAAAAGTGATTTAGTCAGACACATAAAATCTCATACAGGTGAAAAACCTTATTCTTGTTCAGTTTGTGAATATAAATTTTCCCGGAAAGGTAGTTTGGTCGCACATATAAATATTATAAATTCTCATATAGGCGAAAAACCTTATTCTTGTTCAGTTTGTGAATATAAATTTGTCCAGAAACGTTATTTAGTCGCACATATGAAATTTCATACAGGCGAAAAACCTTATTCTTGTTCAGTTTGTGAATATAAATCTGCCGAGAAAACTAATTTGGTCAGACACATGAAATCTCATACAGGTAAAAAACCTTATTCTTGTTCAGTTTGTGAATATAAATCTACCGAGAAAAATAATTTGGTCAGACATGAAATCTCATACAGGTGAAATATCTTATTCTTGTTCAGTTTGTGAATATAAATGTACCAAGAAAAGTAGTTTAGTCAGACACATGAAATCTCATACAGGTGAAAAACCTTATTCTTGTTCAGTTTGTGAATATAAATCTACCCTGAAAAGTACTTCAGTCACACATATAAAATCTCATATAGGCGAAAAACCTTATTCTTGTTCAGTTTGTGAATATAAATTTACCCTGAAAAGTAGTTTAGTCAGACACATGAAATCTCATACAGGTGAAAAACCTTATTCTTGTTCAGTTTGTGAATATAAATCTATCCAGAAAAGTAGTTTAGTCAGACACATGAAATCTCATACAGGTGAAAAACCTTATTCTTGTTCAGTTTGTGAATAAAAATCTACCGAGAAAACAAATTTTGTCAGACACATGGAATCTCATACAGGTGAAAAACCTTATTCTTGTTCAGTTTGTGAATATAAATTTATCCAGAAAAGTAGTTTAGTCAGACACATGAAATCTCATACAGGCGAAAAACCTTATTCTTGTTCAGTTTGTGAATATAAATTTGTCCAGAAACGTTATTTAGTCGCACATATAAAATCTCATACAGGCGATAAACCTTATTCTTGTTCAGTTTGTGAATATAAATGTAACTAGAAAAGTTATTTAGTCACCCACATGAAATCTCATACTGGTGAAAAACCTTATTCTCGTTCAGTTTGTGAATATAAATTTTCCCATAAACGTAATTTACTCGCACATATAAAATCTCATATAGGCAAAAAACCTTATTCTTGTTCAGTTTGTGAATATAAATTTTTCCAGAAAAGTAGTTTAGTCAGACACATGAAATCTCATACAGGTGAAAAACCTTATTCGTGTTCAGTTTGTGAATATAAATCTACCCTGAAAAGTTCTTTAGTCACACATATAAAATCTCATATAGGCGAAAAACCTTATTCTTGTTCAGTTTGTGAATATAAATTTACCCTGAAAAGTAGTTTAGTCAGACACATGAAATCTCATACAGGTGAAAAACCTTATTCTTGTTCAGTTTATGAATATAAATCTATCCAGAAAAGTAGTTTAGTCAAACACATGAAATCTCATACAGGCGAAAAACCTTATTCTTGTTCAGTTTGTGAATGAAAATCTACTGAGAAAACTAATTTTGTCAGACACATGGAATCTCATACAGGTGAAAAACCTTATTCTTGTTCAGTTTGTGAATATAAATTTATCCAGAAAAGTGGTTTAGTCAGACACATAAAATCTCATACAGGCGAAAAACCTTATTCTTGTTCAGTTTGTGAATGAAAATCTATCCAGAAAAGTAGTTTAGTCAGACACATGAAATCTCATACAGGCGAAAAACCTTATTCTTGTTCAGTTTGTGAATGAAAATCTACCGAGAAAACTAATTTTGTCAGACACATGGAATCTCATACAAGTGAAAAACCTAATTCTTGTTCAGTTTGTGAATATAAATCTATCCAGAAAGGGAATTTAGTTAGACACATGAAATCTCATACAGGTGAAAAACCTTATTCTCGTTCAGTTTGTGAATATAAATTTATCCAGAAAAGTAGTTTAGTCAGACACATGAAATCTCATACAGGCGAAAAACCTTATTCTTGTTCAGTTTGTGAATGAAAATCTATCCAGAAAAGTAGTTTAGTCAGACACATGAAATCTCATACAGGCGAAAAACCTTATTCTTGTTCAGTTTGTGAATGAAAATCTACCGAGAAAACTAATTTTGTCAGACACATGGAATCTCATACAGGTGAAAAACCTTATTCTTGTTCAGTTTGTGAATATAAATTTATCCAGAAAAGTAGTTTAGTCAGACACATGAAATCTCATACAGGTGAAAAACCTTATTCTTGTTCAGTTTGTGAATATAAATTTACCCTGAAAAGTAGTTTAGTCAGACACATGAAATCTCATACAGGTGAAAAACCTTATTCTTGTTCAGTTTATGAATATAAATCTATCCAGAAAAGTAGTTTAGTCAGACACATGAAATCTCATACAGGCGAAAAACCTTATTCTTGTTCAGTTTGTGAATGAAAATCTACCGAGAAAACTAATTTTGTCAGACACATGGAATCTCATACAGGTGAAAAACCTTATTCTTGTTCAGTTTGTGAATATAAATTTATCCAGAAAAGTAGTTTAGTCAGACACATGAAATCTCATACAGGCGAAAAACCTTATTCTTGTTCAGTTTGTGAATGAAAATCTATCCAGAAAAGTAGTTTAGTCAGACACATGAAATCTCATACAGGCGAAAAACCTTATTCTTGTTCAGTTTGTGAATGAAAATCTACCGAGAAAACTAATTTTGTCAGACACATGGAATCTCATACAGGTGAAAAACCTTATTCTTGTTTAGTTTGTGAATATAAATCTATCCAGAAAGGGAATTTAGTTAGACACATGAAATCTCAAACAGGTGAAAAACCTTATTCTCGTTCAGTTTGTGAATATAAATTTTCCAATAAACGTAATTTACTCGCACATATAAAATCTCATATAGGCAAAAAACCTTATTCTTGTTCAGTTTGTGAATATAAATTTATCCAGAAAAGTAGTTTAGTCAGACACATGAAATCTCATACAGGTGAAAAACCTTATTCTTGTTCAGTTTGTGAATGAAAATCTATCCAGAAAAGTAGTTTAGTCAGACACATGAAATCTCATACAGGTGAAAAACCTTATTCTTGTTCAGTTTGTGAATATAAATTTGTCCAGAAACGTTATTTAGTCGCACATATAAAATCTCATACAGGCGATAAACCTTATTCTTGTTCAGTTTGTGAATATAAATGTAACTAGAAAAGTTATTTAGTCAGCCACATGAAATCTCATACTGGTGAAAAACCTTATTCTCGTTCAGTTTGTGAATATAAATTTTCCTATAAACGTAATTTACTCGCACATATAAAATCTCATATAGGCAAAAAACCTTATTCTTGTTCAGTTTGTGAATATAAATTTATCCAGAAAAGTAGTTTAGTCAGACACATGAAATCTCATACAGGTGAAAAACCTTATTCTTGTTCAGTTTGTGAATATAAATGTGTCCAGAAACGTTATTTAGTCGCACATATAAAATCTCATACAGGCGAAAAACCGTATTCTTGTTCAGTTTGTGAATATAAATCTACCGAGAAAAATAATTTTACCAGACACATGAAATCTCATACAGGTGAAAAACCTTATTCTTGTTCAGTTTGTGAATATAAATGTATACAGAAAAGTCATTTGGTCAGACACATGAAATATCATGCAGGTGAAAAACCTTATTCTTGTTCAGTTTGTGAATATCAATTTACCAAGAAAAGTGATTTAGTCAGACACATAAAATCTCATACAGGTGAAAAACCTTATTCTTGTTCAGTTTGTGAATATAAATTTTCCCGGAAAGGTAGTTTGGTCGCACATATAAATATTATAAATTCTCATATAGGCGAAAAACCTTATTCTTGTTCAGTTTGTGAATATAAATTTGTCCAGAAACGTTATTTAGTCGCACATATGAAATTTCATACAGGCGAAAAACCTTATTCTTGTTCAGTTTGTGAATATAAATCTGCCGAGAAAACTAATTTGGTCAGACACATGAAATCTCATACAGGTAAAAAACCTTATTCTTGTTCAGTTTGTGAATATAAATCTACCGAGAAAAATAATTTGGTCAGACATGAAATCTCATACAGGTGAAAAACCTTATTCTTGTTCAGTTTGTGAATATAAATGTACCAAGAAAAGTAGTTTAGTCAGACACATGAAATCTCATACAGGTGAAAAACCTTATTCTTGTTCAGTTTGTGAATATAAATCTACCCTGAAAAGTACTTCAGTCACACATATAAAATCTCATATAGGCGAAAAACCTTATTCTTGTTCAGTTTGTGAATATAAATTTACCCTGAAAAGTAGTTTAGTCAGACACATGAAATCTCATACAGGTGAAAAACCTTATTCTTGTTCAGTTTGTGAATATAAATCTATCCAGAAAAGTAGTTTAGTCAGACACATGAAATCTCATACAGGTGAAAAACCTTATTCTTGTTCAGTTTGTGAATAAAAATCTACCGAGAAAACAAATTTTGTCAGACACATGGAATCTCATACAGGTGAAAAACCTTATTCTTGTTCAGTTTGTGAATATAAATTTATCCAGAAAAGTAGTTTAGTCAGACACATGAAATCTCATACAGGCGAAAAACCTTATTCTTGTTCAGTTTGTGAATATAAATTTGTCCAGAAACGTTATTTAGTCGCACATATAAAATCTCATACAGGCGATAAACCTTATTCTTGTTCAGTTTGTGAATATAAATGTAACTAGAAAAGTTATTTAGTCACCCACATGAAATCTCATACTGGTGAAAAACCTTATTCTCGTTCAGTTTGTGAATATAAATTTTCCCATAAACGTAATTTACTCGCACATATAAAATCTCATATAGGCAAAAAACCTTATTCTTGTTCAGTTTGTGAATATAAATTTTTCCAGAAAAGTAGTTTAGTCAGACACATGAAATCTCATACAGGTGAAAAACCTTATTCTTGTTCAGTTTGTGAATATAAATCTACCCTGAAAAGTTCTTTAGTCACACATATAAAATCTCATATAGGCGAAAAACCTTATTCTTGTTCAGTTTGTGAATATAAATTTACCCTGAAAAGTAGTTTAGTCAGACACATGAAATCTCATACAGGTGAAAAACCTTATTCTTGTTCAGTTTATGAATATAAATCTATCCAGAAAAGTAGTTTAGTCAAACACATGAAATCTCATACAGGCGAAAAACCTTATTCTTGTTCAGTTTGTGAATGAAAATCTACTGAGAAAACTAATTTTGTCAGACACATGGAATCTCATACAGGTGAAAAACCTTATTCTTGTTCAGTTTGTGAATATAAATTTATCCAGAAAAGTGGTTTAGTCAGACACATAAAATCTCATACAGGCGAAAAACCTTATTCTTGTTCAGTTTGTGAATGAAAATCTATCCAGAAAAGTAGTTTAGTCAGACACATGAAATCTCATACAGGCGAAAAACCTTATTCTTGTTCAGTTTGTGAATGAAAATCTACCGAGAAAACTAATTTTGTCAGACACATGGAATCTCATACAGGTGAAAAACCTAATTCTTGTTCAGTTTGTGAATATAAATCTATCCAGAAAGGGAATTTAGTTAGACACATGAAATCTCATACAGGTGAAAAACCTTATTCTCGTTCAGTTTGTGAATATAAATTTATCCAGAAAAGTAGTTTAGTCAGACACATGAAATCTCATACAGGCGAAAAACCTTATTCTTGTTCAGTTTGTGAATGAAAATCTATCCAGAAAAGTAGTTTAGTCAGACACATGAAATCTCATACAGGCGAAAAACCTTATTCTTGTTCAGTTTGTGAATGAAAATCTACCGAGAAAACTAATTTTGTCAGACACATGGAATCTCATACAGGTGAAAAACCTTATTCTTGTTCAGTTTGTGAATATAAATTTATCCAGAAAAGTAGTTTAGTCAGACACATGAAATCTCATACAGGTGAAAAACCTTATTCTTGTTCAGTTTGTGAATATAAATTTACCCTGAAAAGTAGTTTAGTCAGACACATGAAATCTCATACAGGTGAAAAACCTTATTCTTGTTCAGTTTATGAATATAAATCTATCCAGAAAAGTAGTTTAGTCAGACACATGAAATCTCATACAGGCGAAAAACCTTATTCTTGTTCAGTTTGTGAATGAAAATCTACCGAGAAAACTAATTTTGTCAGACACATGGAATCTCATACAGGTGAAAAACCTTATTCTTGTTCAGTTTGTGAATATAAATTTATCCAGAAAAGTAGTTTAGTCAGACACATGAAATCTCATACAGGCGAAAAACCTTATTCTGTTCAGTTTGTGAATGAAAATCTATCCAGAAAAGTAGTTTAGTCAGACACATGAAATCTCATACAGGCGAAAAACCTTATTCTTGTTCAGTTTGTGAATGAAAATCTACCGAGAAAACTAATTTTGTCAGACACATGGAATCTCATACAGGTGAAAAACCTATTTCTTGTTTAGTTTGTGAATATAAATCTATCCAGAAAAGGGAATTTAGTTAGACACATGAAATCTCAAACAGGTGAAAAACCTTATTCTCGTTCAGTTTGTGAATATAAATTTTCCAATAAACGTAATTTACTCGCACATATAAAATCTCATATAGGCAAAAAACCTTATTCTTGTTCAGTTTGTGAATATAAATTTATCCAGAAAAGTAGTTTAGTCAGACACATGAAATCTCATACAGGTGAAAAACCTTATTCTTGTTCAGTTTGTGAATATAAATTTACCTGAAAAGTAGTTTAGTCAGGACACATGAAATCTCATACAGGTGAAAAACCTTATTCTTGTTCAGTTTATGAATATAAATCTATCCAGAAAAGTAGTTTAGTCAGACACATGAAATCTCATACAGGCGAAAAACCTTATTCTTGTTCAGTTTGTGAATGATAATCTACCGAGAAAACTAATTTTGTCAGACACATGGAATCTCATACAGGTGAAAAACCTTATTCTTGTTCAGTTTGTGAATATACATTTATCAAGAAAAGTGGTTTAGTCAGACACATGAAATCTCATACAGGCGAAAAACCTTATTCTTGTTCAGTTTGTGAATGAAAAATCTATCCAGAAAAAGTAGTTTAGTCAGACACATGAAATCTCATACAGGCGAAAAACCTATTCTTGTTCAGTTTGTGAATGAAAATCTACCGAGAAAACTAATTTGTCAGACACATGGAATCTCATACAGGTGAAAAACCTTATTCTTGTTTAGTTTGTGAATATAAATCTATCCAGAAAGGGAATTTAGTTAGACACATGAAATCTCATACAGGTGAAAAACCTTATTCTCGTTCAGTTTGTGAATATAAATTTTCCAATAACGTAATTTACTCGCACATATAAAATCTCATATAGGCAAAAACCTTATTCTTGTTCAGTTTGTGAATATAAATTTATCCAGAAAAGTAGTTTAGTCAGACACATGAAATCTCATACAGGTGAAAACCTTATTCTTGTTCAGTTTGTGAATATAAATTTACCCTGAAAAGTAGTTTAGTCAGACACATGAAATCTCATACAGGTGAAAAAACCTTATTCTTGTTCAGTTTGTGAATATAAATCTATCCAGAAAAGTAGTTTAGTCAGATACATGAAATCTCATACAGGCGAAAACCTTATCTTGTTCAGTTTGTGAATAAAAATCTACCGAGAAAACTAATTTTGTCAGACACATGGAATCTCATACAGGTGAAAAACCTTATTCTTGTTCAGTTTGTGAATATAAATTTATCCAGAAAAGTAGTTTAGTCAGACACATGAAATGTCATACAGGCGAAAAACCTTATTCTTGTTCACACACACACACACACACACACACACAGCTCTAGGGTCCTTGTAGAACCTTGGCTTCTTCTACCACAGCCTCGAGGCTGTAGATCAGTTTTCGTAACTGTGGTTTTTTACGGGATAAGGGTTTTATCCCCTGGGGTAGTTAGCCCCATGCCCAACCCCCTTTTCGGAGGGCCATCTGCTTGGGTACCTCGGGGTTGCAAAGCCCGTACTAACACAGAATGTGCTAGCCCCTGAGGGGCTTATTCTTGTTCAGTTTGTGAATATAAATTTGTCCAGAAACGTTATTTAGTCGCACATATAAAATCTCATACAGGCGATAAACCTTATTCTTGTTCAGTTTGTGAATATAAATCTACCGAGAAACTAATTTGGTCAGACACATGAAATCTCATACAGGTGAAAAACCTTATTCTTGTTCAGTTTGTGAATATAAATTTTCCCGGAAAGGTAGTTTGGTCGCACATATAAATATTATAAATTCTCATATAGGCGAAAAACCTTATTCTTGTTCAGTTTGTGAATATAAATCTGCCGAGAAAACTAATTTGGTCAGACACATGAAATCTCATACAGGTAAAAAACCTTATTCTTGTTCAGTTTGTGAATATAAATTTTCCCGGAAAGGTAGTTTGGTCGCACATATAAATATTATAAATTCTCATATAGGCGAAAAACCTTATTCTTGTTCAGTTTGTGAATATAAATCTACCGAGAAAAATAATTTGGTCAGACATGAATCTCATACAGGTGAAAAACCTTATTCTTGTTCAGTTTGTGAATATAAATGTACCAAGAAAAGTAGTTTAGTCAGACACATGAAATCTCATACAGGTGAAAAACCTTATTCTTGTTCAGTTTGTGAATATAAATCTACCCTGAAAAGTACTTCAGTCACACATATAAAATCTCATATAGGCGAAAAACCTTATTCTTGTTCAGTTTGTGAATATAAATTTACCCTGAAAAGTAGTTTAGTCAGACACATGAAATCTCATACAGGTGAAAAACTTATTCTTGTTCAGTTTGTGAATATAAATCTATCCAGAAAAGTAGTTTAGTCAGACACATGAAATCTCATACAGGTGAAAAACCTTATTCTTGTTCAGTTTGTGAATAAAAATCTACCGAGAAAACTAATTTTGTCAGACACCTGGAATCTCATACAGGTGAAAAACCTTATTCTTGTTCAGTTTGTGAATATAAATTTATCCAGAAAAGTAGTTTAGTCAGACACATGAAATCTCATACAGGCGAAAACCTTATTCTTGTTCAGTTTGTGAATATAAATTTGTCCAGAAACGTATTTAGTCGCACATATAAAATCTCATACAGGCGATAAACCTTATTCTTGTTCAGTTTGTGAATATAAATGTAACTAGAAAAGTTATTTAGTCACCCACATGAAATCTCATACTGGTGAAAAACCTTATTCTCGTTCAGTTTGTGAATATGAATTTTCCCATAACCGTAATTTACTCGCACATATAAAATCTCATATAGGCAAAAAACCTTATTCTTGTTCAGTTTGTGAATATAAATTTTTCCAGAAAAGTAGTTTAGTCAGACACATGAAATCTCATACAGGTGAAAAACCTTATTCTTGTTCAGTTTGTGAATATAAATCTACCCTGAAAAGTTCTTTAGTCACACATATAAAATCTCATATAGTAGCGAAAAACCTTATTCTTGTTCAGTTTGTGAATATAAATTTACCCTGAAAAGTAGTTTAGTCAGACACATGAAATCTCATACAGGTGAAAAACCTTATTCTTGTTCAGTTTATGAATATAACTCTATCCAGAAAAGTAGTTTAGTCAGACACATGAAATCTCATACAGGCGAAAAACCTTATTCTTGTTCAGTTTGTGAATGATAATCTACCGAGAAAACTAATTTTGTCAGACACATGAAATCTCATACAGGTGAAAAACCTTATTCTTGTTCAGTTTGTGAATATAAATCTACCCTGAAAAGTTCTTTAGTCACACATATAAAATCTCATATAGGCGAAAAACCTTATTCTTGTTCAGTTTGTGAATATAAATTTATCCAGAAAAGTAGTTTAGTCAGACACATGAAATCTCATACAGGCGAAAAACCTTATTCTTGTTCAGTTTGTGAATATAAATTTGTCCAGAAACGTTATTTAGTCGCACATATAAAATCTCATACAGGCGATAAACCTTATTCTTGTTCAGTTTGTGAATATAAATGTAACTAGAAAAGTTATTTAGTCACCCACATGAAATCTCATACTGGTGAAAAACCTTATTCTCGTTCAGTTTGTGATATGAATTTTCCCATAAACGTAATTTACTCGCACATATAAAATCTCATATAGGCAAAAAACCTTATTCTTGTTCAGTTTGTGAATATAAATTTTTCCAGAAAAGTAGTTTAGTCAGACACATGAAATCTCATACAGGTGAAAAACCTTATTCTTGTTCAGTTGTGAATATAAATCTACCCTGAAAAGTTCTTTAGTCACACATATAAAATCTCATATAGGCGAAAAACCTTATCTTGTTCAGTTTGTGAATATAAATTTACCCTGAAAAGTAGTTTAGTCAGACACATGAAATCTCATACAGGTGAAAACCTTATTCTTGTTCAGTTTATGAATATAAATCTATCCAGAAAAGTAGTTTAGTCAGACACATGAAATCTCATACAGGCGAAAAACCTTATTCTTGTTCAGTTTGTGATGATAATCTACCGAGAAAACTAATTTTGTCAGACACATGAAATCTCATACAGGTGAAAAACCTTATTCTTGTTCAGTTTGTGAATATAAATCTACCCTGAAAAGTTCTTAGTCACCACATATAAAATCTCATATAGGCGAAAAACCTTATTCTTGTTCAGTTTGTGAATATAAATTTACCCTGAAAAGTAGTTTAGTCAGACACATGAAATCTCATACAGGTGAAAAACCTTATTCTTGTTCAGTTTATGAATATAAATCTATCCAGAAAAGTAGTTTAGTCAAACACATGAAATCTCATACAGGCGAAAAACCTTATTCTTGTTCAGTTTGTGAATGAAAATCTACTGAGAAAACTAATTTTGTCAGACACATGGAATCTCATACAGGTGAAAAACCTTATTCTTGTTCAGTTTGTGAATATAAATTTATCCAGAAAAGTGGTTTAGTCAGACACATAAAATCTCATACAGGCGAAAAACCTTATTCTTGTTCAGTTTGTGAATGAAAATCTATCCAGAAAAGTAGTTTAGTCAGACACATGAAATCTCATACAGGCGAAAAACCTTATTCTTGTTCAGTTTGTGAATGAAAATCTACCGAGAAAACTAATTTTGTCAGACACATGGAATCTCATACAGGTGAAAAACCTAATTCTTGTTCAGTTTGTGAATATAAATCTATCCAGAAAGGGAATTTAGTTAGACACATGAAATCTCATACAGGTGAAAAACCTTATTCTCGTTCAGTTTGTGAATATAAATTTATCCAGAAAAGTAGTTTAGTCAGACACATGAAATCTCATACAGGCGAAAAACCTTATTCTTGTTCAGTTTGTGAATGAAAATCTATCAGAAAAGTAGTTTAGTCAGACACATGAAATCTCATACAGGCGAAAAACCTTATTCTTGTTCAGTTTGTGAATGAAAATCTACCGAGAAAACTAATTTTGTCAGACACATGGAATCTCATACAGGTGAAAAACCTTATTCTTGTTCAGTTTGTGAATATAAATTTATCCAGAAAAGTAGTTTAGTCAGACACATGAAATCTCATACAGGTGAAAAACCTTATTCTTGTTCAGTTTGTGAATATAAATTTACCCTGAAAAGTAGTTTAGTCAGACACATGAAATCTCATACAGGTGAAAAACCTTATTCTTGTTCAGTTTATGAATATAAATCTATCCAGAAAAGTAGTTTAGTCAGACACATGAAAATCTCATACAGGCGAAAAACCTTATTCTTGTTCAGTTTGTGAATGAAAATCTACCGAGAAAACTAATTTGTCAGACACATGGAATCTCATACAGGTGAAAAACCTTATTCTTGTTCAGTTTGTGACTATAAATTTATCCAGAAAAGTAGTTTAGTCAGACACATGAAATCTCATACAGGCGAAAAACCTTATTCTTGTTCAGTTTGTGAATGAAAATCTATCCAGAAAAGTAGTTTAGTCAGACACATGAAATCTCATACAGGCGAAAAACCTTATTCTTGTTCAGTTTGTGAATGAAAATCTACCGAGAAAACTAATTTTGTCAGACACATGGAATCTCATACAGGTGAAAAACCTTATTCTTGTTTAGTTTGTGAATATAAATCTATCCAGAAGGGAATTTAGTTAGACACATGAAATCTCAAACAGGTGAAAAACCTTATTCTCCTTCAGTTTGTGAATATAAATTTTCCAATAAACGTAATTTACTCGCACATATAAAATCTCATATAGGCAAAAAACCTTATTCTTGTTCAGTTTGTGAATATAAATTTATCCAGAAAAGTAGTTTAGTCAGACACATGAAATCTCATACAGGTGAAAAACCTTATTCTTGTTCAGTTTGTGAATATAAATTTACCCTGAAAAGTAGTTTAGTCAGACACATGAAATCTCATACAGGTGAAAAACCTTATTCTTGTTCAGTTTATGAATATAAATCTATCCAGAAAAGTAGTTTAGTCAGACACATGAAATCTCATACAGGCGAAAAACCTTATTCTTGTTCAGTTTGTGAATGATAATCTACCGAGAAAACTAATTTTGTCAGACACATGGAATCTCATACAGGTGAAAAACCTTATTCTTGTTCAGTTTGTGAATATACATTTATCAAGAAAAGTGGTTTAGTCAGACACATGAAATCTCATACAGGCGAAAAACCTTATTCTTGTTCAGTTTGTGAATGAAAATCTATCCAGAAAAGTAGTTTAGTCAGACACATGAAATCTCATACAGGCGAAAAACCTTATTCTTGTTCAGTTTGTGAATGAAAATCTACCGAGAAAACTAATTTTGTCAGACACATGGAATCTCATACAGGTGAAAAACCTTATTCTTGTTTAGTTTGTGAATATAAATCTATCCAGAAAGGGAATTTAGTTAGACACATGAAATCTCATACAGGTGAAAAACCTTATTCTCGTTCAGTTTGTGAATATAAATTTTCCAATAAACGTAATTTACTCGCACATATAAAATCTCATATAGGCAAAAAACCTTATTCTTGTTCAGTTTGTGAATATAAATTTATCCAGAAAAGTAGTTTAGTCAGACACATGAAATCTCATACAGGTGAAAAACCTTATTCTTGTTCAGTTTGTGAATATAAATTTACCCTGAAAAGTAGTTTAGTCAGACACATGAAATCTCATACAGGTGAAAAACCTTATTCTTGTTCAGTTTGTGAATATAAATCTATCCAGAAAAGTAGTTTAGTCAGATACATGAAATCTCATACAGGCGAAAAACCTTATTCTTGTTCAGTTTGTGAATAAAAATCTACCGAGAAAACTAATTTTGTCAGACACATGGAATCTCATACAGGTGAAAAACCTTATTCTTGTTCAGTTTGTGAATATAAATTTATCCAGAAAAGTAGTTTAGTCAGACACATGAAATGTCATACAGGCGAAAAACCTTATTCTTGTTCACACCCACACACACACACACACACAGCTCTAGGGTCCTTGTAGAACCTTGGCTTCTTCTACCACAGCCTCGAGGCTGTAGATCAGTTTTCGTAACTGTGGTTTTTTACGGGATAAGGGTTTTATCCCCTGGGGTAGTTAGCCCCATGCCCAACCCCCTTTTCGGAGGGCCATCTGCTTGGGTACCTCGGGGTTGCAAAGCCCGTACTAACACAGAATGTGCTAGCCCCTGAGGGGCTTATTCTTGTTCAGTTTGTGAATATAAATTTGTCCAGAAACGTTATTTAGTCGCACATATAAAATCTCATACAGGCGATAAACCTTATTCTTGTTCAGTTTGTGAATATAAATCTACCGAGAAAACTAATTTGGTCAGACACATGAAATCTCATACAGGTGAAAAACCTTATTCTTGTTCAGTTTGTGAATATAAATTTTCCCGGAAAGGTAGTTTGGTCGCACATATAAATATTATAAATTCTCATATAGGCGAAAAACCTTATTCTTGTTCAGTTTGTGAATATAAATCTGCCGAGAAAACTAATTTGGTCAGACACATGAAATCTCATACAGGTAAAAAACCTTATTCTTGTTCAGTTTGTGAATATAAATCTACCGAGAAAAATAATTTGGTCAGACATGAAATCTCATACAGGTGAAAAACCTTATTCTTGTTCAGTTTGTGAATATAAATGTACCAAGAAAAGTAGTTTAGTCAGACACATGAAATCTCATACAGGTGAAAAACCTTATTCTTGTTCAGTTTGTGAATATAAATCTACCCTGAAAAGTACTTCAGTCACACATATAAAATCTCATATAGGCGAAAAACCTTATTCTTGTTCAGTTTGTGAATATAAATTTACCCTGAAAAGTAGTTTAGTCAGACACATGAAATCTCATACAGGTGAAAAACCTTATTCTTGTTCAGTTTGTGAATATAAATCTATCCAGAAAAGTAGTTTAGTCAGACACATGAAATCTCATACAGGTGAAAAACCTTATTCTTGTTCAGTTTGTGAATAAAAATCTACCGAGAAAACTAATTTTGTCAGACACCTGGAATCTCATACAGGTGAAAAACCTTATTCTTGTTCAGTTTGTGAATATAAATTTATCCAGAAAAGTAGTTTAGTCAGACACATGAAATCTCATACAGGCGAAAAACCTTATTCTTGTTCAGTTTGTGAATATAAATTTGTCCAGAAACGTTATTTAGTCGCACATATAAAATCTCATACAGGCGATAAACCTTATTCTTGTTCAGTTTGTGAATATAAATGTAACTAGAAAAGTTATTTAGTCACCCACATGAAATCTCATACTGGTGAAAAACCTTATTCTCGTTCAGTTTGTGAATATGAATTTTCCCATAAACGTAATTTACTCGCACATATAAAATCTCATATAGGCAAAAAACCTTATTCTTGTTCAGTTTGTGAATATAATTTTTTCCAGAAAAGTAGTTTAGTCAGACACATGAAATCTCATACAGGTGAAAAACCTTATTCTTGTTCAGTTTGTGAATATAAATCTACCCTGAAAAGTTCTTTAGTCACACATATAAAATCTCATATAGGCGAAAAACCTTATTCTTGTTCAGTTTGTGAATATAAATTTACCCTGAAAAGTAGTTTAGTCAGACACATGAAATCTCATACAGGTGAAAAACCTTATTCTTGTTCAGTTTATGAATATAAATCTATCCAGAAAAGTAGTTTAGTCAGACACATGAAATCTCATACAGGCGAAAAACCTTATTCTTGTTCAGTTTGTGAATGATAATCTACCGAGAAAACTAATTTTGTCAGACACATGGAATCTCATACAGGTGAAAAACCTTATTCTTGTTCAGTTTGTGAATATACATTTATCAAGAAAAGTGGTTTAGTCAGACACATGAAATCTCATACAGGCGAAAAACCTTATTGTTGTTCAGTTTGTGAATGAAAATCTATCCAGAAAAGTAGTTTAGTCAGACACATGAAATCTCATACAGGCGAAAAACCTTATTCTTGTTCAGTTTGTGAATGAAAATCTACCGAGAAAACTAATTTTGTCAGACACATGGAATCTCATACAGGTGAAAAACCTTATTCTTGTTTAGTTTGTGAATATAAATCTATCCAGAAAGGGAATTTAGTTAGACACATGAAATCTCATACAGGTGAAAAACCTTATTCTCGTTCAGTTTGTGAATATAAATTTTCCAATAAACGTAATTTACTCGCACATATAAAATCTCATATAGGCAAAAAACCTTATTCTTGTTCAGTTTGTGAATATAAATTTATCCAGAAAAGTAGTTTAGTCAGACACATGAAATCTCATACAGGTGAAAAACCTTATTCTTGTTCAGTTTGTGAATATAAATTTACCCTGAAAAGTAGTTTAGTCAGACACATGAAATCTCATACAGGTGAAAAACCTTATTCTTGTTCAGTTTGTGAATATAAATCTATCCAGAAAAGTAGTTTAGTCAGATACATGAAATCTCATACAGGCGAAAAACCTTATTCTTGTTCAGTTTGTGAATAAAAATCTACCGAGAAAACTAATTTTGTCAGACACATGGAATCTCATACAGGTGAAAAACCTTATTCTTGTTCAGTTTGTGAATATAAATTTATCCAGAAAAGTAGTTTAGTCAGACACATGAAATGTCATACAGGCGAAAAACCTTATTCTTGTTCACACACACACACACACACACACACACAGCTCTAGGGTCCTTGTAGAACCTTGGCTTCTTCTACCACAGCCTCGAGGCTGTAGATCAGTTTTCGTAACTGTGGTTTTTTACGGGATAAGGGTTTTATCCCCTGGGGTAGTTAGCCCCATGCCCAACCCCCTTTTCGGAGGGCCATCTGCTTGGGTACCTCGGGGTTGCAAAGCCCGTACTAACACAGAATGTGCTAGCCCCTGAGGGGCTTATTCTTGTTCAGTTTGTGAATATAAATTTGTCCAGAAACGTTATTTAGTCGCACATATAAAATCTCATACAGGCGATAAACCTTATTCTTGTTCAGTTTGTGAATATAAATCTACCGAGAAAACTAATTTGGTCAGACACATGAAATCTCATACAGGTGAAAACCTTATTCTTGTTCAGTTTATGAATATAAATTTGTCCAGAAACGTTATTTAGTCGCACATATAAAATCTCATACAGGCGATAAACCTTATTCTTGTTCAGTTTGTGAATATAAATCTACCGAGAAAACTAATTTGGTCAGACACATGAAATCTCATACAGGTGAAAAACCTTATTCTTGTTCAGTTTATGAATATAAATGTACCCAGAAAAGTTATTTGGTCAGACACATGAAATATCATACAGGTGAAAAACCTTATTCTTGTTCAGTTTATGAATATAAATGTACCGTGAAAAGTTATTTAGTCGCATATATAAAATCTCATACAGGCGAAAAACCTTTTTCTTGTTCAGTTTGTGAATATAAATCTACTGAGAAACCTAGTTTAGTCATGCATATGAGGACTCATACAGGCTAAAAACCTTATTCCTGTTCTGTTTGTGAATATAAATCTACCCAGAAAAGTAATTTAGTCACACACATTAAAACTCATACAAGTGAAAAACCTTATTCTTGTTCAGTTTGTGAATATAAATGTAACTAGAAAAGTTATTTAGTCAGCCACATGAAATCTCATACTGGTGAAAAACCTTATTCTCGTTCAGTTTGTGAATATAAATTTTCCCATAAACGTAATTTACTCGCACATATAAAATCTCATATAGGCAAAAAACCTTATTCTTGTTCAGTTTGTGAATATAAATTTATCCAGAAAAGTAGTTTAGTCAGACACAGGAAATCTCATACAGGTGAAAAACCTTATTCGTTCAGTTTGCGAATATAAATCTACCCAGAAAAGTAATTTAGTCACACACATGAAAACTCATACAAGCGACTAATCCTTTTCATGTTCTGTTTGTGAATATAGAACCACAGTAAAACGTAATTTAGTTAGACATATACAATCCCATACAGGTGACAAACCCTTTTCTGTTCTGTAAATAGGAATAGGACCGCAGTAAAATCAGCTGGCACCATCGCATAATGTCATGTTACGTAGATGCTTTTCTGATGCAAAACTCAAAATGCACTAAACATGCGACTGGATTGTAGGTACCATTTTATTGACTTTTCACGATCTGAGGCATGGACTGACTCAGCTAACTAGATCGTGTAAAACTCCAACTTTTCTGCATATAATGATAGACATTCTCTCTGAACACGTCTAATATCTGGAGCTACATAAATTTTAAAATACCCTAACCAAACGGATCGCCCTGTAGAATAGTTACATATGAATCTCATACAAACGAAAAACACTTTTGTTGTTCTGTTTTTAATATACTAGGTGTATCTAATCGGTCATACAAAAGGTGCATTACGATATTCTACACCTAAAACTAAACCGAAAACCCAAGAACCAAAGTATAAGCAAATTCAGATTTGTAAATATGGTAACGTTACAGATATAATGCACAGATTAATACATAGATAGGCATGATGTTCAGATATACTATTTTACAAAAATAATAATAAAATTTACAATAAACACATTTTTTTGTTAGTTTAAATCACAAAAATTCTAATAACACTTGTATATAAACAGAAAAAAAATCAAAATGGTTATAAAATAAATAAATCTCCACTAGAAGCAACAATTCATTAAAATAATGCTACTTATTTTTTGATAGGTAAATCAAATCACAAACACTAAATTTAACGAAACACTTTTGTCAAATTTTTAGAATTTTTTTCACAACTACAAAAGGGGTTGGCGATCCACATATAATCTTGAATGTCCGCATTATTATTAGGAAAATATTCGTCAAATGACGTTGATAATTGTACAAGATGTTGAATAATTGCTCTCTTCAAGTTAGACTCTACAGAAACGTTCTGACCTATGTCTAAAGGTTCTTTACACTTACATTATAATTTTTATTTTTAATGCAGAAATGTTATCTTTTGTTTGTTTATACTAGATAAGAACTAATCAGTTTTTGGAAAGTTACCCACCAAAAATTCATTTAATTCTATTTTATTTTGAGTGAGAGGCACTACGGGGGGCATTTCTTTTCTTTAAGGAGGCCGGTGCCTCTTCAGCCACCAACCCATAGTTACATGCCTGGAAACTGATTGAAACGTTCAATAGTTTATGTATATTTAGCTCATTTATAAATTTAAGAGATTACCATTTGAGTTAAGTATAGCACCAGAGATAATGTGCTTTATTTTTCACACTTGTTCAAACAATTTTCAGAATAAATTATTTTTGAGTAAGTGACTACACTCTATTTTTTAATGCCGCAGACAATCTTTATGCAACCTAAAATACTGTTTCCAATTAAATTATGTCTCAAAAATATTATCTAGTTAATTAGTATAATGGAAAAATGGGTTGTATAACTTTGTCTGTGGCATTAAAAAATAGAGTATAGCTGTATTATTCTAAAACTATGGGCTCTGCGAAAGGTAGTGTAGAAATTGTAAAAAATATGATAAGGTCATTATGTAGCACCGTTAGATTATAGTAATAGTGTTGTACCTGGAGTAGGATTTATTCCTTTATAGTTGTTAATGAATAGGAGACTTATAAGTAACATAGCAGTAAGTAATACAGTATGGCTATTAATTTATAGTACTGAAAATTTCAAACTTTTTTCACTTAAAATAATATTAATAAATAAATTAACACTTAAGTATTAGCTTTACAAATAACATGTTCTAAGTGCCCTCCATTACGTTGGACGCACAGTTCGTATCGTTTTTCCATATTTGTGGCCATATTTGAAATATAGCAGTATTCAAGTCTTGCAGCATAATCATCCATTCTCAATTGTTGGGTCGTCTGAATAAAGTATGAACGGGCATTAAGTTGTTTCAATATCTTCTGAAGAGTGAAGAGTCCTCCTGTTCATTATCAATTTTGCAGCAGATCTCCGTTGACTACGACGTGGTGAGTTCATAATTTGATTGAATACAAGTTCGTGATTTTCGTTGGTATCCACTGTTTTTTTTTCGTCCAGCTTTACCTTTCCCTTGGTGTAGCACACTTCCAGTTCTTCCAAATTTGGTAATAATGTTCCATACAATAGCATTACTTGGTGCCTGTTTATTGAAATGCTACAAAAATTGTTCGCGGGCGAATTTAATGTTTGGACCATTTTGTCTGCCTAAACCGTATGAGCGAAAATAGTGCTCAACTAAAAAGACTCTTTCTTCAGTAGATAACATTATTTACGAACTTGCAAACATATTAGTACATCTAACGAAATCTAAACGTCAATGTTTATGTCAAATAACAGTGTCAATTGTTAGAGGTTTAAGCAAAAGTAGGCCTACCGTTTCAGTACTGAGAATTAATAGCCATACTGTAATTTGTTAGTTTCTAAAGTAGAGAATAAGGAAATAGTCCATGTGAACATTAGTGCAGCAACAGGATGTAGCTAAGCATCATGATAAAACTACTAGAACAAGAAACGAATTTTAGCATGATCAAAATGTTACTACAAGAAAGGGGTTGTGTATGAGCCTGAAAAAATTGTAAAGAAATGTAACAAACCTAAACCATGTGTGGTGGAAAGGTAAGGCGGACAAATTTAATAGTTGAAATAGCTCACATTTGATAATGAAACACAGTTGAGCAATGTCAATTATGTTGATCTGTTTATAGTTGGTTTTTACTTACGAGGAACAATTCAAATTTCTCACAACTAAAACCTACATCTGGAATTGGCTAAGACTACTGTTTTACACAATACTAAGTTGCATATATTTTGACATGTGTGTTGACATATCAGCTGTTCGAAGCGATTACACATCAGTTAGCAGTTTTATGTTCTTAATTAAACATTATAGGTGAAATAACTCAAAATTGCCATCAAATTTTTGTAGTGTATTTTATGGTGGTACATTATAGTATAAATACGCCTTTTCAATTACTCCTAGTTTAAAAATGGACTATAGTAATATGTAAGTTGTTAACAGTAAATCTGAGGATGCTAATGTTGAACCTATAAGCACAAATGGCAGCACTGAGATAGACAGCCAATAGAACAAAGCAAGAAATTTTCCAACCTGTGATATGTAGAGCGATCGAAAAATTTTCTTCTGAGGCGCTGATTATTGAAAAACTGAAAAAACCCAAAATTATTGAATGTTAAAAAACTTCAAAATGCTTTCGATAATATTGTCAAACTTTCGTCAAGAATACAATTTGAGGTTATAATGATAACAGTGAGGACACACGTTCAAATTGCAGAACATGCTTCGCTGAGAAATGTTTTCAATCACTCTATATGGGGCTTATGTTTTAAATTAAAATACTGAGTTGTAAGTTACCTAGTAACTTGGTTATTGTTAAGACTGGTAGAACTTCACGGAATGAAAAACTAAGAACACTGTACTATATGTAAACAAGCTTGGTGTTGTCTTTACAGTTTTATAATAAATTTTTAATAATTATGAGTTTGTGTGTTATTCTTGGCAATTATTAATTATCAGTAAGAAATAGTTCCGCTTGGCGGCCATCTTGTGCTTCAATTAAATGACCCAATTAAATTGATTGGCATTCCCACATATGTTAATTAAATTGAACTTTGATTAGACTCCCGATAGAAATTACGTAATTTCGATGGCAATCTTATTGTATGATGCTTTTTCTGGATCATACTATTACCTGTTGCACTCATTCACACCTGCCATGTTTCGACTTGTGTAAATTGGTTCTTAGAACTCGATTTCTCGTTCTAAGTTTGGTCTTTGTCGTGCCCTTTGTAATGTTCGTATTGATTTTTTAAAAATCTTGCCCTGGCTAGGATTTGCATCAGCATTTGTTAGGACAAGATTATTCTGTGCTCTGATTTAGAAATCGGCAATTTCCTGCCGTAATTAAGCTCATTTGGGCAACGTTAGTCCAAATCCAAACCTACTAATACCTGCATAATCTTACAGCTGCACTGAGCGCGAGGTTTTCTGGCGTGATCTTCACTTTCTCCAGGTTCTTCCGGGTTTGCTCGTATAAGCAACTAGTGGTTGTGTCGTCACCTCTTTTCTAAGCCCAGGGCATGCGTCTCTGGTGGTCCCGGGCATCATAAACAGTGCCGATTAACCTACTCAGTCGTACCGAAGCAATGAATGGTATCACCGTCGTCACGGATTCCATTGCGAGTTAGAT
Organism: Agriotes lineatus; assembly: GCA_940337035.1. Taxonomy (NCBI): domain Eukaryota; kingdom Metazoa; phylum Arthropoda; class Insecta; order Coleoptera; family Elateridae; genus Agriotes; species Agriotes lineatus. The sequence continues at coordinate 132,611 of CALNHX010000329.1, read as the reverse complement.
TTTGTTAAAGGGCCAAGTTTCTAGGAGTTGCGGTGTAAGTAATCGTCGAAACACCGCCTCCATTGGTCGCTGTGCGCGAGGATCCATTTTGCTGAACCCGCCATCACCAAAGTGATCATTCCCCTGTCGTTCTCGCCATCGCCAAAGGGATCATCTCCCTACCGTTCCCGCCATCGCCAAAGAAATCATCTCCCTGTCGCAAACACCCTTACGAGTGGCCGTTCGTTATTGCCACTACCAGCAGTTGACGATGTTCATACTACTTGCCCGCTTCTGTCGTCCCTTGCGAGACACCCTCCAGCTGCTGCAATAAAGGCCCCGCCGATCACCGACCAGGTATTGTGCTTCTCATATTAAAACGATCAGTAAATGGGGGTTCAGATTTTCCCGAAAAGAAGTACTTAGTCTTGTCGAAAAGTATGTACACGATAATCATATACAAACTAGATTTAAAAATAGAATACTTGGAAAGGACTGTTTATTGCATTTTGTGGGCGGCATGATCTTATGTAAAGATGCCAATTAAAAGACAAACCATATGCACAGAAAGCACAAAACCAGAAATAATATATGGATTTCTCGATTTGTATGAAAAGACTTTAAAAGAACTTGAGTTAATTGACAAGCCAACCCAAATCTTTAATCTGGATGAAACATCCTTATGTACTGATCCTTCAAATACAAAGGCAGTGTCTCAAAAGACTCAGTGGTATTTCACTACACCCATGGCACTGGAAAAAATAACACATCAAGATTATTCTGTATCTCAGCAAGTGGAGACAAACTGCCTCTATTTATTTTATACCAAGCCAAGCATCTCTGGTATATTTGGATGCCAGAAGGGGCATATCCCAATACTGAATATGCTTCTACTCCAAATGGTTGGATGACAGAAATATCATTTACCAGTTGGTTTAAAAATCATTTCCTGAAAAATTGCCCTAAGGAACGTCCTCTTTTGCTCAAATTTGATGGACACGCCTCACATGTTTCTGTTGAACTTATAGAATTAGCCATAAGAGCAAATATTACGCTTCTAAAACTACCCTCACATACAATTCACATTCTGGAACCATTAGATTCCTTGGCTTTTGGTGTCTTTAAGAAAACTTGGGATGAAAAGTTAGCAATATGGCAACGAGAAAATTATGGGCGTGGTCTGTCCAAAGCTGAATTTTCCATATTAGTGGGTAAGGTTTGGTTGGAGTTTCCAGAACATTTATTGAAAAAATCATTTCAATTGTGTGGCCTATACAATGAAAATATTGTCGATAACCCCGTTGATAGAAAAGTCATTAGGGAATCTATATTTCAACCAGATGAGTTAGAAGCATACAATAAAAAAAAATGAGAATCATACCGAAGAAGAGTTTGTGCCTTCTAAAGAATCTAAAGAAGAGACTGCTGCCAATGAAGAGCTTGTGCTTCGTGAAGAAGAGACTGCTGCCGAAGAAGAGTTTGTGTCTTGTGAAGAAGAGACTACTATAGCATCAGTAGAATCACGCCCATCTACCAGTAGTGCAATAGCCGGCACCATATCTCGCAGTTCAACGCCCAGTAAGTCTTGACGAGCCCTTCTGCTTGAGAAAATTGGAAGATAAACGATAAACGTAAAAGAGTTGGAACTTCAAAATTTGCAGATATACTTACCAAGGACGATTATTTATAAGACTTAAAGAACTCAAATAAATTTAAAAAAACTGATCAACAGAAAACGGTTGTACAAAAAAACAAAATATTTGAAGTTGTATCGGACGGTAATGTGAAAGAAGAGATGAAAGAAAATGATAAAAAGAAAAAGGGACGAGCAAAGAAGCAAGTTGAATTTGAAGATACATCAGATAGTAATGACGAAGAAGAAGACATAGAAGACCGATTAAGTAACAACGATGTTGACTGTCAAACTTTAAAGGAATTAGAACAGGAAGAAGATTGATTTTCTATATGAAACCGAATTCGAACGCCCAAAGGAGCTTAAAGAAGGGAATTATGTGTTAGTTGATTACCACACAAATAACAAAATTATAAAGAGATATGTTGGTAGAGTTTGAAAAGTCAACAATTCAGAAGATGAGGTGGAATAACAATTTTCACGAAATAACAAAAATCTTCGTATGGCGGACACCGAGGACACAAACAGTGTAAATTTGTTGAATATTTATTCTGTGTTGCCAGATCCTAAAGAAAGAAGAAGAAATGAACTGATATTTTCGATTATATTTGATGGGCTAATGTTTATTAAACACACAGTTAATTTTTATGTAGTATATAACAATAATAAACGCATACGCGCCAACCGAAGTTGCAAGAGAGGAAAATAAAATAGAATTTTACGAGAAACTAGAAGAGACATGCGATAGTATACCAAAAAATGACTTCATAATGCTAGTAGGAGACTTCAACTCAATGATCGGGAAAGAAGACTACGTAAGCAGTGTAGCAGGTAAATACACTATCCACGACACTACTAACTAATTTCAGGAAGTTCTACCTACTTAGATCAAACCGTCATTTTTAATAAATGCCATTTTGACGGTTTAATTTAAGAAGGTAGATTTTCCTGAAATTTTGTATAGGGCCATAATTTACCATTCTGAACAACTTTTCTCGGTAAAATATTTTCGTATCATAAACAGAAAGGGTAGTTTACCTGAAAAGAAAATCGTTTTCGCTTCACTATCAAGGCAGACTTGTTTTTTCAAAAACTGAAAATATTCTTGAAATTCTCTTCATACCAAGCAGGACCTAATCCCATAATCTTAAAATAAAATTAAAAATATTTTAGCCTATCTCACCTCTTGTAACATCAATCCTGGTGCACACTGTATAAGACAATGTGTAACTGCAAAAACATTAGACGTTTCGTAATTTACCAACAAAATATAAAGAATTTTTTCAGAAAACGAAGTTACCCATGTCACAAATAGGCGAATGCACTGTAACCGATAATACGTCCATTATCTGCTGCAACAAGGAATTGTGCATATCTGAACTTGTTTATCGACAATTATATGTGTTGTGCTCTCTTTGTCATGATATATGTAAGATGATCCGGCGAGAGCAAAGAAAACCAACCAAGGTAGGTTCTGAAACAGCTGGGGCCATCTCGCAGGAGCGCTGAAGTACCACAAACTCCCCTGGATTTCAAGTTTCTACAGGGGGTTGTTGATAAATTTTGTTTCAAACCTGATTATCAAAACTCGTGGCGCCCGTTTTCCCCGTTTCATCTCGATTATAACCACCACCATAGACAAAATTTGGCGGATGGTATAGACGTGCTAGATTCATCGTGTGGTGTTTGTGGTGCAAAAACTGCTGTTAAGCGTGTAATTTGCGTGATTTGCGGAACTTACTACCATAACAGGTGTGTTGCAAAGCTACAGAAATATGAAGTAACCGATGATAAGTCCATTATCTGCTGCAACAAGGAATTTTTAGCTGCCATGGTACATTCTGCTGTAGAAGGTCAGTCTGTTAAATGTTGGGAAACGGGACGATGAATTACAATATTAGAAAACTATTATTGGCGTCACAAACGTCTTGATTAAAGAATTGTATGACAAGATTAACTTGCTAAATGATAAGTTAAAGCTGCTAGAACATAAGCGGAGGGCAAAACATATTATTGGGAAATTCGATTAATTGCTTGTCCACTACCACAAAAAACACTCTGATTCTAAGAAAACGGAAATTAAGTCTGTAACCACAATGCCAGATATTGGCTTTAAGATAAACAATTCAGAGTCCATATTAACGCCACCCAGCACTCTGAAAAGAACAGAGGTAAAACCTTACTCGAAAAACTGTACAGAAAACTTAAACACGCGTGCGAAGGATGAGGTAATAGCTATTTAAGTAACAAGGAATGTAAGGACCTATTAACATTTTAGTTAGGCAAGTACAAGCCAAGACAACGCCGCGGCTTGTTACCTGCCCAAAATGTTAATAGGCGATACATTCCGAGTTATCTTATTATATTTTTCCCGCTGTTTATCGAAACTTTCCTAGATCTTTGAAAAAATCGTTTGGTTTGTCACCTGTCACCAGGATTTAATTTTTGTAAGTCGTGTTACCTGTGAGTGTCACATAAACACTAGCAATTATAAACAAAACGTTTAAGTCTGCATCTTGCGTTGTTAATCATTATCCTAGGAACTTAATAATAATATTAAGTTCCATCGTCAAGGGAAAGCAGCAAACAAATATAATCGCCGACTTACACGTTTTGTTACTAAGGCTGTATCACTGACTTACATGTTCGACAGCGGGAAAAAGTTATTAATGCGCCAGAAAAATCGAATCCACAAGAGAATGATAGTAAATGGCAGTAAATGGCTTGAAATGCAAAAGTAAACAACAAAAATTAGATGCAACTTGTGATACAAATGGCAGGTGCAAAATTAGGGGTATGCCACAACCATTTTCTGTTATGTTAGCCGAATCGATCTGGATATAAATGAGAAAAATTTAAAAAGTTATCTAACTAGTAACGGCATTCTACTTCTTGAATGATTAAAAAACAGGGGCAATAATTAATTCTTTTTATTTCATCTTTCAAAACTGAAAATGAAAACAAAATAAAAAATTCAGTAATATCTCGACCTGTTGAACCAATCACTAAAAATTATAATTTAGATCTGTTATTTACTAACGCTTCAACCACCATCAAAGTTTATCACCATGACATACAATCTTTTAGAATTACAATTTTGGAAGTTGAGCAATCTTTGTTTTTATATAATGTGGACTTCGTATGCCTTTGCGAGCATTGGCTGAACGAAGAATTACAAAAGTTATGTAATTTAAATTCCTACAATCTTGCATATTCCTTATGCCGAAAGCAAAACAATGGTGGAGGTGTTGCAATTTACGTAAAGAAAGAATACATTACGAAAGCTATAAAGCTAATAAAGTAATAACCAATCTAACGCAAGAACTACTGATTGAGATCGCAGCTATCTATGTTCCTAAATTAAATTATGTTGTAATAGAAATACAGTAAAAGCCAAAATAGTTTGTTCATTTTTAATTAGCAGTAACTAAATATATTTTAAAAATGCTGTGATATGCACTGATAAATATAAATGATGTTTTTGAGATGTGTCAGCAACTATAATTATAAATTACAGATTTAGACTGTTTAAAATAAGATGGTTTTATTTTTATTAAAATAAAATAGTATTTTGCCCACTGTTGTATTTTATTTACCTGCATTTTGAACCTCAAAAGACGCTAGCTCGGAAGACACTTAACTCAATTCAAAGGGTTGGGTTTCTGCAAATTTGTGAAAATTTAACCTTAACTGGTACGCCACTGTGCGCCCAAAATATTTCAAACTACGCAGTCGCAAATATACGCCGCAATCAAATACACAAAATGGTTTGATTCTGTCAGTAAACGTATTGTTGACTTGGAAATTCGAATTTGTGAACAAACTTGACAAGAATTTATTTGAATTATAGTGCTTTGGCGGTTCTAATTGTCTTTTGTTTCAGTGATTAATTTGTTTTACTACGTCACACAGACGCGGCTTGGGTTATATCAATTGTTAAGACCTTCACCTAACATCACAACTGGGTTTTGTTAATAATCGGCTTGCATACGCCCGATTCTTGTTCCAAACGGTATTGTATTGCTTATACCCAAACTTCCGGATCCTCACGCTGTTAATAAACTTTTTACAGTATCTCCAACTTTCGAAGTGATTGCGCTGATTCAACGGAAAGGGGGTCCTCGCTCGAATCTTCTTCTACAGTCGCTTCCCCCGGTGTTTTTACTGCTAACCGTTGTCCTACAGCCTTCCTTGATGCGTCTCAGTAGACAGCTCTGATCCTGGAATCTCCTCTTGGCTGCAATCCGGCTTCGGAAAGTTGAAGTAGTCACCGACGCAGCTTCGGAAGCTTCTTGGGGAAGTAAAACTTTTTGTTGGGGAAAATGTTACCCACATTCCCATAGATACTCTGGCACTTGCTCAACACACTGGTATGATTTTTATTGTTATATTTAATATTTATGTAGCTAAATTCTTTAATTAAATAAGAGCACAAAAACTGCTTGTCAGAAATTAATTTATTCCATTGCTATCTGCTCGCGTCCTTGATAAACAATATCTAATGTAGTAACTATAAAACGGACATTAACCAAGTTCAAATGACGTACATATTAAATTATACGCTATTATAAATAATTAAATGTAAACAATTCTTACAGGTAAATTATTGTCTGCATTTTATAATAGTCACAATGACTCTTAGCGCCACTACACGTTTTATTAATTGCGTTCCTTGTACACTCCCGTATTTACATTAATTAGTTTTTCTTTCACTTCCTACATAATTGTTTTTTTTTTTGGTTTCCAACTGTGTTCCTTTCACTCGCTTTTATCTCCTGTTTAGGTGTTTTCCTTTCCTCTAGTTTTATGTCTTCTTTGCTTCTTACAATTGCTATTTTATGCCTGCAATAATTGCTCTTCGCAACATTCTCATCTTTCTGGGTCATACCTTTTAAGAATTGTTCACAAATTGTATTAATTAGATAAATTGAACTCTACGCTTCATAACCTGCATATAGCAACCCTCTTTGTGATTATATAATTTTGTTTGGCTATTCATTCTCTCAACCTAATAATTAATTAATATGAAATTTGACTTCAACCCTGTGAAAAGCAAGTTGTCTTCTTTGCGTTCCTTAATAATTTCATTTCTTTTAATACAAGCATTTCCTTTCAATGCATTTACTGAATGACATTTAACTTAGCAATGCGGCTAAATAAAACAACCCAACTCTGTGCTTAGTGATTTCATTTTCAAAGTGTACTGCAATCAGAGCAGAGCCGTAGGGCCTAATACTACTGCATACTATTTCCCCAATTTCTGATAATTAAAATTATTACTCATGAGTCTTATTTCTTAATATATGTTGATTTGCATTCGTTGTCATTTTAATTATCATAAATTTCAATTGCATGACTCAAATATCTCGAATTCCTATTCTAATTACACCCTACCTTATCTAAACTAAACTATCTTAATGAGTGTGACCCAACATTTGTTTAAAATTAACCTAATCTATCTTATTCTATACTATCTAAGTATGGGTAAATTGCCGAAATGTGAAAACGTCCTCTGATTCTGTTATCCCTGTCGCTAATTAATTCATAGGTGTTTTCATTGCTTAATATCTTATGCACCCTGTATGGTCCTTCATAGGCGTTTAGGAATTTGGCACAGATCTTCTCTCTTCTATCGGCTACTCTAAGCTTCTCTATGATCACTAAATCCCCGATTTTGAACTTTATGCGTTTCTTAATCTTTCTATTTTGCTTTTCCTCGTATGTGTCTTGTGTCCTCTTAACACGTTGCCTGATCTTCTCTAGCAGCTCTATTATTCCTGTTGCATCTTCTACCTGCCTCCACGGTCTGGCTGGTACAATGCCTTTGCATAATGTTACTGGGCTTATCTCGGTCGTAATGTTAGGTACGTTATTGATGAAATCGTCTACCCTTGATACATATTGTACCCATCTATTATGATGCTCGTGGGTCATTATCTTCAAATATTTAATTGTTTCTTTTACGTACCGCTCGGCTACATTAGATTGCGGGGGTCGTATGCTACAGAAATATGCTTTAATCTCTTTCTGTTCCAAGTTTTTAATCAATCTGACATTCTTGAAATAGCTTGCGTTGTCGAATAATATCTTCTTCGGAGTTCCAACTTCTTGTTGAAGTTTCTCGACCGACTTGATTACATGTTCGGTGTTGCTGTATTTTGCTGGGTAAAGTTTAATGTATTTTGAGAATACGTCCACCATGATTAGAATGTGTCGGTACCCATATTGTCCCGGTACTAAGTTTCCTAGGTAACCGATTGCGACTAGTTCCATAGATTTGTTGACTCTTATACTTTTGATCACGTTCTGGTTAGTATGATTATTCTCTTTGCCCAACTGACAGACTTGGCAACAATTTCTGAAATGCTTAATAAATTTTATATCGTTCTTTGTGTAGAAACATTCGCGAAACATTAACCATGTCTTTCTTCCCCCACAGTGTCCAAAAGTTTGATGAATTTCTTTTACCACGTTGACTACATCTTTTCTGCATAAAACTATTAATTTCTTGCCCCCCTATAATTTAACCAATAGACCTTCTACTATCTTGAAACTTTTATACTCTTAGTTTGGACTGTCTTGCACTAAATTTCGTATTTGTTGAAGTTCCAAATTTTCTTGTTTTGCTAATAATTCTTCTTTTGAAAATCTCCCTTGTTGATAAATTTTCTCTGTCCCGATCAATAATTGTTTCTGTCTTTTACTCTTTGATGAGTCCTTCCTACTCAAGAAATCGGCCACTACATTCATGTTCCCCGGTCTATGTCTTATCTCAAAGTCGTACTGTTGTAAGTACAATGCCCATCTGTATAATCGGTCGTCATGGAAAGTTTTGTTTTTAAGGAATGATATTGCTGAATTGTCTGTCTCTATGTAGAGCTTATTTTCTGTCAGGTAAAATTTTAACTTGTTGATCGCAAATATAATTGCCAACATCTCCTTCTCAGCGATTGTGTACCTTGTCTCGTAGCCCTTCAGAATCTGTGATATAAAACAAATCGGGACTTCTACTCCTTCTTGCACCTGTATTAGCTCAGCTGCGACTACCATATCCGACGCGTCCGACCTTAAGATAAGGCTTTCTTTAAAGTTTGGATACTTAAGTAGCAATCCTTCATGAAATTTCTGTTTTAGATTATTAAACGCTTTCTCTCTCTCCTCTTTCCGTATCCACTTGGTATCTTTTCTTAGCAACTCGACCAGAGGTAACGTTAACTCAGAATAGTTTGCTGTAAACTTTTAATAATTTAGTAGAGGCCAAGTAATCCTCTCAACGTCTTCAAATTCTTGGGGCGAGGCAAATTCTTTCTCCTCTATTCTTGTTTCACTAATTGTGACCCCATTATTGCTAATTTCGTAGCCCAAGTAGCCTACATTCGTTTTCATAAACTGACACTTCGGTCAAATTCAATTTTAACCCCATTAATGTGCTTATTACTAATTTTAAATGTACTAAATGTTGTTTCACATCTCGTGAAAATATTAAAATATCATCTATGTAGTGCACGCAGAACCCGTCGTATTTATTTAATATTTGTTGCATGGCTCTTACCAATGCTGCACATGACGTCCTCAAACCAAACGGGACTACTTTAAAATGAAAAATTTACCCTTCTATGCAAAATCCTGTGTATTTCCTTGAGTCCTCGTGTAATGGAATCAACCAAAATGAGTTTTTCAGATCCAATTTAGTTAATACTTTCTTATCCCATATTTGACTCAATACAACATCAATTGTCTGTGGACTCTCATACTGGGGTTTGGTAATCTAATTTATTCTACGTGCGTCTAAACATAACCTAAGGCTACTATCGCTCTTCTTTACCACCACTATCGGATTAACAAAGTTCGTTTTTTTAATGTTCTATGACATCATCGTCTAACGTCTTCTGTAACTCATGTTTTACTTTCTCGCGCTGTTCAAACGGTATTGGATAAGATTTAGCTTTGAAGCCCAATGTTTCGTCCACAATAAGTGTATGGCAATGTTTCGTAGCTTGCCCTGTTTTCTGATTTATTATCTCCTTATTTTTCTCTATTATTTCCATAATTCTGCTTTTATATTGTAAGTAATCATTCTCTATCTGTTTATCATCCAGCATTCCTTCTATAATCGCACAATTATTTATTATTATTTCGTCTCCTGCACTTTTGGCTAGGCAACAAATTTTATCGTTTCCTGCATTTTTGTCTAGGCAACAATTCATATCGTCTCCTGCTTTTATTTCAGCTAGGCAACAATTTTTACGCTCTTGATCCCCATACTCGAAAAAAGACCATGGCCTAATTATTTCATTTATTTGGATGCACTTTTGTATTCCATAAATTTTAATTTCAACTTGCTGAATAATATCGACGCCTATCACAAATTGTACATTGAAGGCAGATACTATGTAAAATCGGACATCATATTCTTTTCAATTTATGCTGATCTTGATTGCCAATACTTTACTTATAGTTGAGATCTTCTTCCTTGTTGCAGACAATAAACCGATTTTATTAACTTTAATTATGTTACTTTGTAAAACATTAGTATAGTGCATTTGCCGGTTCTGCGACCACCCCCCACCACTTTTTCAAGGTCAAGGTTGAGGTTACGCTTTTCCCTGACGAGTCGGCCTTCAAGGCAACGTTACTCCTGCGGCTCTCAAGGTTATTCACTGGGAATCCAAAGCACGTAAACTCCAAGGTTAACGTTACTCCTCAGGCCCTCAAGGTCATTCACTGGGACGTGGACTTCAAGACCAAGGATAATTCTCTTACCTCTAGTCACTCAAGGCCAGAAGCATGTGTATAAATAAAGATGTGCAATAGTGTAGCGGGCGTTGTACTTGCAAATACATTAGCAATGACAGAGGAGAACATACAAGAAGTTATGGAAAATGTGAAGTTTAGACTGCTGAAGGCCATCTTTCTGCAATCATATCCAGTGTTATTAAATTCCACAACCTAACCTCTAAATAAACTGAGGAACAAATTCGTGAGTGTGGGTTTAAGCTGTTATGGATCGTTTGTGCCGACAGTGTTGTTCTGTGGTTCGGACTATGATTGGATGCGGATGGAGGAACCTATATTTAACGTGTTTTTGGACAATCAAGGTGTGATAAACAACTACTTTATCAGTGATGATGCTCAGTCACAACTGGTAGATATCGGTCCTAAAAGAAGAATATCTTGTAAGAAATTTCTAAACAAGAAAATTATTGCACTAGAGGAGATCGGTCGAAATAGAGTTGAACTGGAAATGAAGTCGTTCGCCGAATTTTGGGAGTTGGTGCCATTCATACAGTCTAAAATAGAATGTTTAAAGTGCCAACAGTTTGCAAAATATTATAGCAAATGAGGAGGGGTCATTCTCTTCTCTGCTGTCGCAATGGTTGGTTTCAGTGTTGTGAAGTGTGTTTCATGTGGAGGTATTGTTTTGTCGGAGTGGAAGAGTAAGGCTACTAGACTTAGCCTATCGACGCCGAAACGGGCTAATGTCGAACTCTGCGTTTGCACGCAGCGAAGCGGGGCAACCCCCAACCACGCAAGGCGGACGCCGCAAGACTTGTTAAACACTTTGGACAATTTAGTAGTGGTACCTGGCCGTTCTTTGTTTTCTCCAATTTCGGACGCCGAGGCCAGCTGTACACCTGCTAGTCAGGGCAGCTTTTGCAAAATTTTAAGGCAACTCCTTACCGAGGGGCCAAAGCGAAAACGTGAGTCGAAATTGAGCTTGGCAAAACGCGTAGAGCCAGTGGTGATGAATGTCGAGGCTGTGACCGGAAAGGGGCAAGTTCGAAGTGATTCAGATATTGTGATAAATATATGTACTCCACAGCTTCTTCAAGGCGTGGAGGAAACTGAAAAATCGGTAGCAAACAGAATGAGATTACAGTCTCCACACCTATCACAAGCGGGACAAGATATTGTAAATGCTGAGTTTTGTAAGAAATTTGACGATAGTAGCGCAGAGGTTTGTGGTGGTCGTGCAGCGCAAGAGTTCGAAGCCATCGTAAAGGAGCTAGGGATCGAGGTCGTCTCGGGCTCAAGGCGACCGTCTAGCTGTAGTTCCGGACGCGTTAATCCACCTGCAACGCAACCTTCTCCAGAAGTGAAAGCTGCAACATCCGTTATCAGCCAGGCCTGCCTGGTAGCGGAGGATGGAGCTGACAGGCTTGCAACACCTGCTTCCCCTGTCGCGTCGGCGGTCTCTCGGAGTGAGGTGATCGATACTCAGGTGTCGACTGCGTCCGCCGTTGAGGAAGAGGAAGAGGAAGGCTAATTCAATGTGCCATTCGTCAGTATGAGGCCAAACGCACCGCCTTTTTTGCCAGATGTGATGACGTTAGCACCGGCGAAAAAATAATCGACGACTTGGACACCGAAATGGACCAGTATCTAGATTCGCTGGACACCATTCAAGGTTGTATAAGATCCAGAAAACCCAACCTCGCCGAAGGTCACAGCGGAAGCACTCTGAACGAGATGCGGTCGCTGGAAATGGAGCGGTGAAAGGTGTCCAACGACCTATCAAGGGTAATGGACGAGATTCTTGCCACACGCCATCAACTCTGGCAAAATGTACAATTGTAGATAGTAGATGATAGTTTAACATGCGATACGTCCGTAACACAAAACAAATAACCTTCCCGTATCCTCTCCAGGGTGTCAAAAGCGAATCCTCGGCGTGGTGGCACCTGGGTATTCCGCTCGAGGTTTCAAGAGTAATTATAATTGCTAGACTGTAATTGAGAGTGTTCATGTTATCGCTTTTGTGAATATCACCCCCTCGAGCTGGGTAGCTAATCGCGTAGTTAATATAATTACCGTTTGCGTGATGCTAATTACCCAGTATGTTCAGGTCCACCGAGTGTGAACGATCCTTCACCAGAGCCAACAGTTTGTTTCGCCATCGAAGAGAAAGCTGTCGTCCAGAGTTGGGCCACCCGTCGACGAGTGGTAAGTGTAATCGGTTTTGTAATGCAAACAAGCTGAGCATGTGGTATTGTGTATGCTGCAGTCGACGCTATGGAATCTTCGGTGGCGACTGGTGAAGGACCTTCTAGCAGTAAACGCAGAAGAGTCCAAATTTCCAGTGCTGGTGGGTGTGTGTCTATTGTAGTAGTTCATGTTTACTAACGTTTTTTATATTAACAGAACAGCCACCCAGGACGCGATACTGCGACATGTGTGACGAGAACGTGTCCCGGAATGGTTTCATCGGACATCTCCTGAGCATTCGTCACACAAGACGGTGTGGTGTCGCTTACCTGGGGAAGGGAGTGGTGGCCCTTTAGAGCGCCTTCAAGTCCCGTGTAATAAGCTATTAGGTGTACACGGAGAATTATCATATAAGTGTTGTAGAATATATAACCGAACTCAAAGACAAAATTATAGCTCTTATTGAAGGACAGTTGCATAAATTAACTAGTGTAAAAATCAATTTCGAACTTTTCGGGTATTTTATTTTGGAGGTTCAAGATGTGCAAGACGTAAAAAGTTTTAATACAGCTAACGAGGTGGCTACTCGCAGTACAAACTTGAACGAACTATATGATAATTTTACGGGGATATTGGACGAGCAGGTGTCCGAATTTCAGGAACGAGAGTCAGGTACGTGCTATTTTTGAAGTGTTCTTGCAGCGAAACTAATCGCGTTTTGTTCTTTAACAGGGTGGATCTTGAAGCAGCTGTTGTATATAGAGGTTAATGTAAATAAGTATAATCCTCTTCGATCATAGTCATATATCCCGCTGCCGAAGCAGATTAAGAACAAGAAAGCGATCGTGAACATCCAAAACGATGACGACTGTTGTTTCGGGTGAGCTGTAACCCCGGCCATTTGCAAACCAAGTGGACAGCCTAATCGAACGGCTTCGTATCCGGATTGTCGTCGATTCTTGAAATTTAGAGACATTAAATTCCCTGTTAGATTGCGCGATATTAAAAAATTTGAAAAATATAATCCGCAGATTTCTGTTAATCTATAAGGGCTGGAATTTTTTTTCAGGCAATGTTACGGAATATGAAGTTGTAGGACCTCTGTACCACACCTCTTTGAAAAAGGGATGGCATGTAAATTTGTTGCTAATTACCAACTACTGTTGTATCGCGGATTGGTCTAGGTTAGTTTCACACTAAATAGCGCGTAACGATCATGCTAAAGATTTTTGCGATGGTTGTCTAAATTATTTCGATAGCAATGCAAAGTTGCACATGCATCAATGTTTTCACTATAATAGTGTGTATACTAAATTGCCCACGACAGAATTGGTCGCGCCTGCGTTTGGGGAGGTAAGGCCCCGCAATATTCTTAAGTTTGACAACTACGCGAAGCAGATAAGGTACCGTTTGTCATTTATGCAGATTTCGAAACAATTTTAACACCGGTCAATGAAGGAAACCTACACCCCGAATGCGAAAGACAATATACGGTTACAACGTGCGAACACAAACCGTATTCCTTCTCATATTATTTAAAATGTTCGTTTGACGATATCCTATCCAAATTCGAAATTTATCGGGGTGCAGATGCTGTCGAAGTGTTTGTGGATCGTCTAGATCAAGATGTCCTCAGGTTGTATTCCAACTACCTGAAGCCTGTTGTACCCCTTAGGGATGTGGTTCCCGCGGAAATTCAAAATTTTAACGGAGCTGTTTCATGTCACATTTGCAATCGCCCTTTCAAAGACTCGGACGTAAAGGTTCGTGATCACGACCATTTGACAGGACATTATCGGGGAGCTGCTCATTCCAATTGCAATCTAATTTGTAAACTTCCAAAATTTATCCCCGTGTTTTTTCATAATTTAAACTACGATTCACACCTTTTCGTCAAAAAGTTGGCTCAAAATAAGGAGCAAATGGATGTCATACCGGTAACTAAAGAAAAATATATTTCATTTGGCAAACGTATTTGGGTTGATGAAATTTTTGAGAACGGGGAACGTAAACAAGTTTATATGCAAATTCGATTTTTAGATAGTTACCGATTTTTAAGTTCTTTTTTGGCCGTTACGTTGAAGGATGAACAGTGTGTTGAAATTCAAAATCAATTCGGAGATGGCATCAAATTTGAGTTGATGAGGCAGAAAGGTGTATTTCCCTATTCGTACGTAGAATTTTTTGCAAAATTAAGCGAGCCTACCCTACCCACAATAGTAGATGGGCAGTGCCAGTTCTGGAGCACTTTAATCATAGGGAAACTCAAAACATAACCTCACTTCTGTACTGGATGGCATATCCATCCGAAGCATGACGTAATCACCGGTAGTTAAGGCGACTGAAGAGTTTCCTGTAGGAAAAGAAGTATTTTTTTGTGTCAACAATAACCAGAAGGTTGTTGCTATGGCGCCGCTATGGCACTGCTATGGCGCTGCTATGGCACTGCTATGGCACTGATATGGACTGCTTTGAACTGCTTTTGGACTGATATGGACCGCTTTGGCAGTCCAAAAAGCGGTCCATATCAGTCCAAAAGCAGTTCAAAGCAGTCCATATCTGTGCCATAGCAGTGCCATAGCAGCGCCATAGCAGTGCCATAGCGGCGCCATAGCAACAACCTTCTGGTTATTGTTGACACAAAAAAAAATACTTCTTTTCCTACAGGAAACTCTTCAGTTGCCTTAACTACCGGTGATTACGTCATGCTTCGGATGGATATGCCATCCAGTACAGAAGTGAGGTTATGTTTTGAGTTTCCCTATGCTTAAAGTGCTCCAGAACTGGCACTGCCCATCTACTCACAATCGCCCAGTTTTATGACCGGTTAAACGATGCCTATATCACTGAGGCCGATTAAGCGCGCGCCGTTAAAGTTTGGCAACCTTTCGAATGTAAAACGTTGGGCGACTATTCCGATGTGTACCTCAAATGTGACCTTTTTTATTTTGGCAGACGTTTTCGAAAACTTTCGAAAGTGTTATTTGCAACAATATATCCAGCGCAGTATTACACAGCCCCCGGATTAAGTTGGGATGCCATGTTAAAATTTACGGGGGTTGAGTTGGGACTGTTGACTGACATTGATATGTTTATTTTTTTTAAAAAAGGTATTCGCGGGGGAGTCAGTGCTTGTGTCGGGAGAAGGGCTACTGCCAACAAAAAATTTGCGAATAATTATGATTCTTTCAAACTCACTTCTTTTATCATGTACCTGGAATCGACAAATTTATATGGGTTTGGAATGCGACAGTTTCTACCGCAAGGTGGTTTTGTTTCGTTGTCTGACGAGTAAATTGACAGTTTTGACGTTTTTCAAGTTTCTGACGAATTTTACACTGGGTACGTGCTGGAAGTTGACTTGCAGTACCCGGAAAATTTACACGACGCGTACAATAACTTGTCCTTTTGTCTCGAGCTGTTGGTTCCCCTACAGGAAAAATATAAAAATGCTAAATTAATTCCAAATCTACATGACAAACATAAATACGTCATTCACTATAGAAATTTAAAGCAATGCTTACAGCCTGGTTTGATTTTGGCTAGAACACAGGATACTGAAATTTAGACAATGCCCCTGGCTTAGATCGTACATCGACTTAAACACGAATTTAAGAAACCAGTCTGACAACGAATTCCGTCGAAATCCTTCTAAGCTACTTAACAACAGCGTATTTGGCAAAACTATGGAAAACGTGGACAAAAGAGTTGAGGTAAAATTAATGAGTCATTGGGAGAAACTTGGTCACAGAATGGGGGCAGAAGCTTGGATCGCGAAACCTAACTTTAAAGATAGAATTAGTTATTTTGAATATTTCGTTACTCCAGCTGGGTGTGTAGCTCTTGCTAAATATCGAACGATATTTGCTAATGAGTTCAGAGTCTCCTTTATGAAACTTTTGAGGTTTTGGATCTACAGTTTTTGTGTGGCTGTACACGGTGTGTAACAGACGTTTTGAATTTTTAAGATTAACTTCAGCCGGCTTCATACCTGTTGTGCTATGCCTCGTTGTGTTATATTTCGTTAAGAGTTTGGGTAGAATGTCCAACCATTTGTAGTACCCTTGCAAACTAAAGTGCTTCCACATCATGTTCTTCAGGGTGCGGTTACATCTTTCCACGATGCTGCTTTTCATAGTTGAATACGTGGTATAGTGATTTATCTTGTACCGTCGCATCAATGCTTGAAAATCGGTGTTATAAAATTCTTTTCCCAAATCTGTTTGCACATTTTTAGGAGACACCTTCATACTAGCAAGAACTTTTCGCATAGCAGTTGTTACGTCTTTTCCCGTTTTCCGTTTGACCGGAAAAGCCCACAAGTATTTAGAAAAAGCTTTAATAACAACTAAAATGTATCGATAACCTTTATTGCTTCGTGCACATGGCTGCATCTCTACCAAATTCGCTTTGGGAATCACCCGTCGTCTCTTGAAATTTCTTCGCCCTGGTTTGTGAAGTTCGGCGACTAGATATTCCTTAGGACTCATTGTCGAATGTCGCTGTATCGACTGTTATGGGACATTTAAGCAGCAGTTGTATGTATAACTTTTGGCTAACGGCTTTGAATCTAAGCGTATCTCCTCAATTCGAAGTCACACCAACTATCTCAGTCAGCTGAACTCCGTTGATGTATGATTCTACAGAAGGTCCGCTAACTTGAACATCAATAATATGTCCGGACGCTAACGGAAAGGTGTACTCATCAATTCCGAATATTTTTGAAAATCCCTCCTCATTATGACCACGCCCCACCAGTAGAAGCGGTGTTTCTATAGGTAGTGCATTTATATTTTGTACTTTCATAAAGATATGTTTGGGATGAGAAGCATAGCGTGTGCTATGGTAGTGGCGTCCAAATTTGTCTATGGGTATTACTCTATCGTCTAACACCTTCTGATCGTAACTCAATAGGTACTCCACTTTTGTACTCGGCTTAGTGAATTATTTTTGCATCTCGTAGAGCTTGGGTGATGCTTACGATTTTGTTGGAATGGCTGGTGTGCCCTGCTACCTGGGAGGCTAGTAATATTCGCAGACGATCCACTAATAAATTTGGATTCTTCCAAGGAACAAATTCCAATTTTTGTTGGTTACTGTTAATAACCCCCTACCGGTACGCTGCACCGTAGATGCGGCTCTGGTAGGTTGTCTAATGCCGGAGGATGTAGCCAGGGAGCGTACTATTTTTATATATTTTGCGCCGGCGTTGCCGCTTATCGCTTGGGTTGGATCGTTGTTCTTATGATTTGCGGCGGACCGGTTCACTATGTCATGGTAATTGTCAAGGTCTTTGGTTGAATAATTCAACGGTTTCTTTAAGAACATTAATTCGTAAAAGCCAGGAGTGACTTTGTATACTATTCTATTGCTGTGATCTGTAATGACCATATCCTGGCCCTCAAATGTAAGATGCTTATTCCCAATTGAAAACTTATCAGTGTCTTTGTCCCATCGAACTTCATAGTAGAGATCGTATTTGCTCTCTGTATCTCGTATCATTCCCTCGATATATTTTCTAGCTAACCCTGAGAACTGAGAACTTTAATTTTTATTGTGTTTTTATTTGCATACAACATATATACATGTGTTACACACCTATGTACTAGTGCAGAAGCGTTCTACATAAATTGTCTGCTTATTTTCTGCGCACAAGACGTCTCGCAGTACTTCAGCCACAGTAAGTATTCTCCGCTGGAATCGCAACCTGTCCATAGCTTCTCGTTCCCACAGTCCTTTTCGAGTTTCTCAACGCATAAGCCCACGTATGCAGATTGTACACCTGATTCTTCGAGTCGTCAAACTGCACACTCTTCTTTATTTTCCTTCCTCTCTATAAAGGCTTTTACTTCACACATATGACACTGTAGACCAAGACTAACCATTAAATCCACAAGGAGGCCTTTATTTATGGCTCAGTCTAAAAATAGTCGACCAACAGCTGCACCATTTTTGTACTTTTTTCCTGTTTATACAACTCTTCGTCACTGAACCCGCTACGTCCTAACCCGTATACGACTTCATGTGATGCATCAAACGCTAAATCCTCTAATGAACTCACTAATCGTTCAACCGCCCTAGGTTGTGACGTTAGCGTCGGCCGAAATTATTATTTCTACACATTTATATGCGTTTTAATTTGGGCCCGCTAAAACTTCGTCACATTCAGCTAGAAAATCATCGCCGAGGAGCGGGGAAAAATCAACATTCTGCGCCCGCATCGACGAGACGTTGTTTGGCGCATCCCTACCAAATTTCCGGCACTGATAGACAGTATGGGTAATGTATAAATTAGCTTACGCGGGTAGCAGAGAGGCACTTCGTTCCTGCGACTAGAAATTCCTGTAGAAAATTTTCCTGTACCAGGCTAGAATAACAATCGCTTAGGGCATCGTGGATAACGACCAGAGCGATCTGTTATAACAAATCTCGATTTCTGTAAAACCTTCGCGGCATTTGCTATAATAACAATCGCTTAGGGCATCGTGGATAACGACCAGAGCGATCTGTTATAAACAAATCTCGATTTCTGTAAAACCTTCGCGGCATTTGCTATAATAACAATCGCTTAGGGTATCGTGGATAACGACCAGAGCGATCTGTTATAAACAAATCTCAGCCCGTAGAAACGGCTCCTAGGATACAGACTTGTCTTTATCCTATTTTAAAGCCCTTCAGGCAAGGCCCTCCACGCTAGTCGCAAGAACCAACACCCAACTCTTTCGCAAAACTTAAAAGGGCCTCACTCTTTATTCTAGAAATAATTACAAAACCCGTATTGAGTCAAAACCCGAAACTTACTCGTAAAACCTCAGAGAGTTTCACTCGCCACTCAGAAAGTTAATAATTGGTTTCATGCACCCCCTGCGAGTGCTTTTACACCCAAGTAAAAGTTTCAAATCCCGAAATTGACCACATAAAGTTATCCTGAAGTCAAGGTCACGACACCGGCAAAGCTCGCCGCAATAATAGTTTTGATATAAGAATCCAGAGCCTTACTCACCTGGGGGGGTCCTGGTTTATAAATGTCTTGAGCAGATCCGTAGTGCTTTAACTTAACAATTAAAATCTCCGTGGTTTAATTAATAACTTTGAAGGTTATCACCGTTTCTAAAACGAATTTAATGCACTGTCATTTCACTTGCCAATAGAAGTTATTCGGCACTACGGATTAGGTTGGGGCAAGCCAGGCGTTCGCCCCACGTTTATTTGTAAGCACAGCCCCTGAAATAAACAAGATTGTACCCGAATTTACAATGTTCATCCAGTATAAACAAAGTTAACCTCGAATTTTTCTGTTTACAGTCTTGGCCGTTAGAGGGCGTTTACGCAAGCCACTACAGCGGTACGTGTGTGATTTTAGCGATCCGCAACCCGTACAACTCGGGAAGCAGAAAGGGTTGTCCGCCCGCCAGGCGTACAAGATAGAAGAAATCATATTATTTTTGTACAGAATACGGGAAATAAGTTTATTAAGTTACAATGTAAATAGGTATATAAAATAAATCCCTTTGATGTTATGTGTACTTTTCTATATACTTGAGAGAGCAAATTGAACCCCGGCATCTGACTGCCCGGGACTAAAAAGTTCATTAACAGTGGTACTTATTCACGGCTCAAAATTAAATAACTCCATAAGAAAAACCAGGTTATCACATGGCGCCGACGAGCAGGAACGTAATCTCAAGTATATAGTCAAGCACAATTTAGAGCCCCCAGCAACCAGAACCCAGGGAAAATCCAAGTGGCGCTCGAGCAAATTTCTTTTTACCTGAAAACAAAATTTTAGTTTAGAGTAAACAGTTTTGATTTGATTATTATACAAACTCTGTTCCCAGTATGTCTGACCACGACCGCGAAAGCGTTGATAGACCGGTAGCCCCCCCGAGGGTAAGGGTAGGATGGATCTACAATTTAAGAGTGGAGGTCCTCCGAGGCGTCCTGGCCGGGGCTGGATTAAGCAGCGAAGGAAACGCACAGCAGCTACGTAAACGAATGTCACAATACTTGAAAAGTAGCGGAGAAGGAGATATGGAGGAAGACGAAGAGGATGAAGAGCTGGACGAAGAGCAAGAAGAAGATCAAACCGAACCCCGGGAAAGAGTAGGCGAACAGGCCAACGAGCAAACCGGAGCGACAACTCCAGCGAGCACCAGCCCCAACATAGCACAAGTCTGCAACAGCATTCGCAAGTGGGGGCTCAAGTTTGATGGCACCACAGATCCGATTTCCTTCCTAGAGAGGATCGAAGAATTGTCTAATTGCTATCAATTCCAAGAGCAGCAAGTACTCACAGCGTTGCCCGAGCTGTTCAAGGGGAAAGCCTTGCTTTGGGTTAGAAACAACAAGCAGAATTGGCTAAGCTGGAGAAGCTTCGTCAAAGCTTTTAAAACTCAGTACTTGCCCCCACGATTCCAGTTCCGGATGGCGGAAGAAATCCGTAACAGAACTCAGGGGCAAAAAGAATCCGTGGCAGACTTCACCACGTCCATCCAGACCCTGTTGAGCCGATTTGGTATCACGGATGAACGCGAGCAATTAGAACGCATCTATGAGAACCTCCGCCCCGAATACAAATTATACATCCGCAGGAAAGACTTCCATAGCAGGGCAGGGCTCATACGAATGGCAGAGGAATACGAGGCCCTGCAGCTGGAGCAGGCGGCGTTTCAACCCCCACCGATAGCAAGTCAAGCCTATATGGCGGAAACAGCATACAAACCAGGAAAAGCAAAGACGACACCTCCCTCGAATTTCCAAATGCCCCCCGTGTCGTCGCTGCAGGAGCGCGAAGCCGTAAAAAGCAGTCACCAGGCCCCTCAGCAGAGCAACTCCACAGCCCGACCAGCATACAGTCGCACCGAAAACTGCTGGAAATGTGGCCAGCGCGGCCATACCCGTTTCCAATGCCGAAGGCCTACGAAACTTTTCTGTTCATGGTGCGGTAAGGAAGGCACCCTCACCAGAGATTGTACCTGCAAAAGGTCGGGAAACGCAACCGGCCGTCGGGAACTGTGAGGCGTCCACGACAAAAGAAGGCCAGGGCCTCCAAGAGCCTACTACAACCCGAATGGTCGCAGTGGCTCCAGCGAATTAAGCATTTCTACAAAGAAACCCAGACCCAGTCAGCTGTAGCCGCTCTAGATGCTCGACTGTTCATCCAAGTAGTCCTCCGCGGAAAGGCATTCAACGCCCTGGTCGATACAGGGGCTGCACAATCTTACATAGGAGAAAAGCTCCAACGGTTCCTGAAACAACCAGGCGCTGTAAGTTGCCAATCAACCCAGACCCGCGTCCAGTTAGCCGACGGCAGAATCGTCAAGACGCAAGGCCAGTATAAGCTTATCCTGATGATCGAAAGCCTCGCATACAGCCTACACGTCAGCGTCGTAGATACCTTGTCAAGCGACATAATCCTGGGACTCGATTTCCTCACCAAGTACAGAGCTATTATCAACCCCGTAGCCCAGGTGATAACTCTAGGTGAAGCGCAGATACCCTTACAGTCTCACCAAGACCTGGAGGGGTTAGCCGGCATCCAGCCTTTGTCCCCAACTCAATCCAGCCAGTTATCCAGGTTCCTCGAGCAAGAGTTACGGAAGTTCCAAGGCACCAGAGGTCCCACTACCTTAGTTGAGCATCGTATAGTCCTGAAGGAGGGCACTGGACCCATTAAACAAAGATACTACCCTCGCAATCCCGCCATGCAGGCCGTGATCGACGCGGAGGTCGACAAGATGTTAGCCGAGGGGGTGATAGAACCTTCCAAGAGTTCGTTCAGTTCCCCAGTGGTCCTGGTGAAGAAGCCAACGGGCCAGTACCGATTTTGCATCGATTTTCGAAAAGTAAATGAGGTAACGCAGACCGATGCATATCCCATTCCCTTTATTGATGCAATCCTGAATAAACTTCGGGGTGCCCAGTACATAAGCACCTTGGATTTAAAACATGGGTACTGGCAGATCCCTTTGGCGGCAACAAGTCGTCCCATTTCGGCCTTCACAGTGCCTGGACGGGGCTTGTACCAATTTAAAGTTTTACCCTTCGGGCTTCACGCGGCGGCGGCGACGTTCCAGAGGTTCCTAGACAGCATCATAGGCCCGGAGATGGAACCCAATGCCTTCTGCTACTTAGACGACATCATAATCGTCAGCAAATCGTTCAAAGAACATTTACAGCACCTCCGAGAAGTGTTTCAACGGTTGCGGGCGGCCGGACTCCAGCTGCAAAAAGAAAAATGTAATTTTTGCCAGCCGGAACTTAAATATCTAGGTCATATAGTCAATAAGGAGGGAATTCATACCGACCCAGAGAAGGTGGAAGCCATCACCCGGATGGAGACACCCAAGAATCCGAAGGCTATCCGCAGGTTCCTGGGAATGGCCTCCTGGTACAGGAAATTCATACCAGGATTCGCTCAACTGGCGGCTCCCTTAAATGAGCTGCTGAAGAAAGGCGCCAAGTTCAAATGGACGGAGAAGCAACAGGAAGCCCTGGAGCAGCTGAAGACTGCCTTAACTTCAGCACCGATCTTAGCATGTCCCGATTTCTCTGTGCCCTTCGTGCTCCAAACAGACGCAAGCACCACGGGCCTGGGAGCCGTCCTCACACAAGTATTAGAGGGCCAAGAAAGAGTAATCGCTTACGCCAGCCGTTCCTTGACAGACGCTGAAACCCGTTATTCTGCGACGGAACTAGAGTGCCTGGCAGTACTCTTTGCGATCAAAAAATATAAAGGGTACCTGGAAGGATATCATTTTAAGGTAATAACTGACCACAGGAGCCTAAAGTGGTTGCAAACTTTACCTAATCCTTCCGCAAGGCTGGCGAGATGGGCCCTCGAGCTTCAACAATATGACTTCGAGGTCGAATACCGCAAGGGGGCGTTGAACCACGTAGCTGACGCCCTATCCCGAGCTCCAGGAGGTCCTAAAGAAGGCCTCTCTCCCGTGGCGGTTCACCAACCAGAAGCAGACTGCCCATGGGTCCGGAAGATGTCCAACCTGGTGCAAGACGACCCCGAAGCGTACAGCACGTGGAAGGTAGAGAACGGCAGCCTTTATAGGAGCTTCCCCAACGCCAGCGAAGTCCTGGCCGAGGGCTTTCAACCTATATGGAAGCTGTGCGTTCCAAAACCGCAACGAGCCCAAGTCCTGCAAGAATGCCACGACGAGCCCTCCGCAGGACACCTGGGGGTGACGAAGACTGTTGCTAGAATACAGAAACATTATTATTGGCCAGGAATGCAACAAGAAATCACAAAATACGTACGTTCTTGTCCTACTTGCCAGGAATATAAGCACAGCCAACGTCAGACGGCCGGGAAGATGTTCTGGTCTAGGGTACAAGGCCCTTGGGAGGTTTTAAGCACGGACCTCATCGGGCCGCTCACCAGGTCGTCTAAAGGCAACGTATGGCTCCTGGTGTTTCAAGATCGCTTCACGAAATGGGTCGAGGTCCACCCACTACGCACCGCTACCGCAAAAACAGTAGTCCAGGCCCTAAGGGAAAGAATAATTTATCGTTTTGGAACTCCAAAAGTTATTGTTTCAGACAATGGACCCCAATATACCAGTAAGCTTTTCAGAGCTTTGACCACGGAGTACGGTATCAAACACCGGCTCACGCCCCCGTACACACCCCAGGCCAACCCCGTGGAGCGGGTTAATAAAGTCATAGGTACAATCATCGCCCAATTAGCCCGTGGAAATCAAAAACAATGGGACGCATGGTTGCCCGAGGTCATGTTCGCAATAAACACGTCCAAACACGAATCAACAGGTTTCACGCCGGCCTTGCTCAACTTAGGACGGGAAATGTTGCCGCCGAAATCCGTACGTGAAGCTGCCGATCCCGACTTTGGGCCCGACGATGAAGCTCCAGCCCCAGGTCTCTACCGCGAACAACTTCAGAAATTAGAGGACGTAATGAACGTGGTAAGAAATAATCTCGCCAAAGCCTTCACCAGACAAAGTCATCATTATAACCTCCGAAGGCGAGAGTATCGCCCCCAGGTCGGGCACCAGGTCTATAAACGCGACAGGGTGCTCTCCGACGCCGCCCAAGGCATCACCGCCAAACTAGCCGCAAAATATGTTGGACCCTACGTGATCCAAAAAATTATTTCTCCCGTCATCGTGGAGCTGAGCAACCCCCAGAACGGTAGGGCCATCGGCAGGGTCCACGTGAAGGACATCAAGCCCGCTTATCAAGATACTCCTACTCTACCTGCTCCCAATTAGAGGGGGGTGAGATAACACGGACCACGGGTATAAGTGTAGCGACCTGCAGTCCATGAATTCATTAGTACAGCCACCTTCAACGAAGATGTCACGAGTACGCAACCGAAAGGATGTTCGCCCCTGTCCTATCAAGCTACGCCGAAGGCCTAAGGGCCAAAAGAAAATCCGTCCCTGGGCGCCACAATTATACGCCACCCCTGGTCCACCACCTAGGGCCGCCTGGAGTCCCCTGCCCCAATGGAGCCCGGTCCCGGTGCTGCTATCACCCTTACCAGCCACGCCAGAAAAGAAGCACCGTAAGCCGGATCCTAAACCATTCGGAGAAGGTCTGCTGGTAAAGATTCCACTTGCAAGGCTCCATCCCGACCAGCAGTTCACAATCCGCCAATTGGCTCCGGAAGAAAAGAAGAAGTTTCGCAAGCCGGATCTTCAACCATCCGGAGAAGGTCTGCTGGTAAAGATCCCCCTTTCTAAACTTCACCCCGTCCAGGAGAGAACAATCCGGCAATTGGCTCGGAAATTTAACAGGCTGTTCGACGGTTCCTCGAAGAGCCCAGCCGCGTCTCCAACGGAGGAGGAGGCCCAAGTTCCGCCAGTCACGCCACCCGAAGCTCTCATGTGCGAGTTGCCTCCAAACCCGGCGACGCCTACAACCCCCTGGACGCCTCGAGCTTTAAGCCGTACAGCCGAGATCGACACAGAAAATGAACAGCCCGGATTTCCACCAGAACTCCAGCCTGGGTCGCCGTCCGGAGTCCCGATGGAAGAAGCAGTGGTGCCTTTGACCCCGGGAAGCTCTTTGGCCGCTGTACTAGAAGAACTGCAACAACTCCACCTTCCAGAACCCGAAGTAGAAATTACAGATCTTCCAGAGTTAATTCTCCCAGAACCAGAGCCCCAGACTATGGAGATAATTCTACACGGACTAGAGCCCCAGTTCCCAGTGCTATCTCTTCCTGAGACAGAGTTCCAGACTCCAAAGCTATCGCTACCCAAGCCGAAGCCCTCGGTCGCAGAATTAGCTCCTAGCAAGCCAGAGCTCCAGGTCTCCCGTCGTCGTCGCCAACGGAGAACACGCCCGCCACGAAGGTTCATCCTGAAGCTACCCTCGGGAGAATCAATAAGAATGCTAAAGTCTGTCGCCGAACAATTGGGGCTGATATAAGTAGCCTCATGTCGCAAGAAAAGGAAGAAAAAAAAATCACCCGGCCGACCATCATCAACGCCTGGCGCTCCGTAGGTTGATACCGCAACCTCTACGCCCGTCCTGAACATGCACCAGGTGTTTTCTGAGCCGGAGGGGCTAGCTCCTTGAAGAAGACGTCCATCCACCGGCCGTTTCCCCCGTAGGAAGAGGCATGTGTGACGTTAGCGTCGGCCGAAATTATTATTTCTACACATTTATATGCGTTTTAATTTGGGCCCGCTAAAACTTCGTCACATTCAGCTAGAAAATCATCGCCGAGGAGCGGGGAAAAATCAACATTCTGCGCCCGCATCGACGAGACGTTGTTTGGCGCATCCCTACCAAATTTCCGGCACTGATAGACAGTATGGGTAATGTATAAATTAGCTTACGCGGGTAGCAGAGAGGCACTTCGTTCCTGCGACTAGAAATTCCTGTAGAAAATTTTCCTGTACCAGGCTAGAATAACAATCGCTTAGGGCATCGTGGATAACGACCAGAGCGATCTGTTATAACAAATCTCGATTTCTGTAAAACCTTCGCGGCATTTGCTATAATAACAATCGCTTAGGGCATCGTGGATAACGACCAGAGCGATCTGTTATAAACAAATCTCGATTTCTGTAAAACCTTCGCGGCATTTGCTATAATAACAATCGCTTAGGGTATCGTGGATAACGACCAGAGCGATCTGTTATAAACAAATCTCAGCCCGTAGAAACGGCTCCTAGGATACAGACTTGTCTTTATCCTATTTTAAAGCCCTTCAGGCAAGGCCCTCCACGCTAGTCGCAAGAACCAACACCCAACTCTTTCGCAAAACTTAAAAGGGCCTCACTCTTTATTCTAGAAATAATTACAAAACCCGTATTGAGTCAAACCCGAAACTTACTCGTAAAACCTCAGAGAGTTTCACTCGCCACTCAGAAAGTTAATAATTGGTTTCATGCACCCCCTGCGAGTGCTTTTACACCCAAGTAAAAGTTTCAAATCCCGAAATTGACCACATAAAGTTATCCTGAAGTCAAGGTCACGACACCGGCAAAGCTCGCCGCAATAATAGTTTTGATATAAGAATCCAGAGCCTTACTCACCTGGGGGGGTCCTGGTTTATAAATGTCTTGAGCAGATCCGTAGTGCTTTAACTTAACAATTAAAATCTCCGTGGTTTAATTAATAACTTTGAAGGTTATCACCGTTTCTAAAACGAATTTAATGCACTGTCATTTCACTTGCCAATAGAAGTTATTCGGCACTACGGATTAGGTTGGGGCAAGCCAGGCGTTCGCCCCACGTTTATTTGTAAGCACAGCCCCTGAAATAAACAAGATTGTACCCGAATTTACAATGTTCATCCAGTATAAACAAAGTTAACCTCGAATTTTTCTGTTTACAGTCTTGGCCGTTAGAGGGCGTTTACGCAAGCCACTACAGCGGTACGTGTGTGATTTTAGCGATCCGCAACCCGTACAACTCGGGAAGCAGAAAGGGTTGTCCGCCCGCCAGGCGTACAAGATAGAAGAAATCATATTATTTTTGTACAGAATACGGGAAATAAGTTTATTAAGTTACAATGTAAATAGGTATATAAAATAAATCCCTTTGATGTTATGTGTACTTTTCTATATACTTAAGAGAGCAAATTGAACCCCGGCATCTGACTGCCCGGGACTAAAAAGTTCATTAACAGTGGTACTTATTCACGGCTCAAAATTAAATAACTCCATAAGAAAAACCAGGTTATCACAAGGTACGTCTCTTGCAGCTGGTCGAGCGGCTTCTCTATAACACATCCACATGACTACACTGCCAGCTGACGACTCAATGCTTCCGCTTCGATGTCACACTTTACCATAGAACTCGCGAACGTTAGCACTTCCACCATACACGAAGTCTTTTTAGAGTTCTCCTCCAGCTGATCTACTACAGCCTTTACATTGACTAAACAGTCCCCAGAAAAGTTTGCCATCCCCTTAACTATTTCTTGTAGAAACTCTCAAAGTTCAACGCTTTTAATTGTGCGAATCGCAGTTCTATGAGTTTTTGCAAGCGCCACAGCTCTTCTGCGGTTTCCTTCGCTAAGCATCTCTGACAAGCCCACTTCCTCCAAATTTAATATTTTCCTGGTCTGGATCGCTTGGAATACAATCCTCTTCCTTTCTATTTCTACAGCTGGCTACTGACCGTCGACGGAATAGAAGTAGTTGGTAATCACTCCTTGATTTGCAAATAGGGCAGTCCACTCCCGCTCGTCCAACTGCACCCAGTCGTTTTTGATACCCCGTATTACAATAACTGGGGTAAATTGTGGACTCCACTCAAATCCTACACTCACACACTTCGAACTTGACTTATTTAATTTGTACGTCCTACTACATAGAAGTGCTGAACACAACAGTGGTTTCGGCTTTATACACATATTACTAGAGACCTCCGCTCCTTTCTGACTCTGAACTATTTCGATGGCTTTACATAATGCTTCCATTTCTACCGGTTGTTGAAGTGCTACTACTACTCTCACGACTCTTCTTTTCGCTTTTATTTTACCTCTTAACGTTACATCTCTCGTCCGAGTGGTGGTAGGAGAAGCCTTGACGTCCTAGTGGTTGGGAGAAGAAACCTTGACCTTGGGATCCGAGTGAATGGCTTTGAAGACCGAGTGGCCGGAGGAATAACTTTGAAGTCCGAGAGGTGGAAGGAGTAACCTCCATCTTTATTTATACACATCCTTCAGCATTGCTGTTGGTGGTGGAAGGTCGTCCTTGACTGCTTTCCTTTATTAAGCTTAATGAGTGCTACTACAACCAGCAGCATCACCAGAATCATGCACCGACAGCCTTCATCATCCACCAACAGCCATCCACCAGCAGCTACGACGTTTCCGAGTGCTGACCACTTCTACCGCCACTTCCGAAGATTTTTGGCTGCGTGCTCTCCAACGTCGCCTCAGCGAACCCTCCAAGCGGTAATCACGGTGGAGTACACCTACAACCTTTTCGGGAAAGGTCTCGCGGAGACTACCACCTTCAGGACGCACCCTACCACTCTTGACGGATCAACAGCTCACTGGTGGTTGACCCACGTCTATCGTCCGTTGGAGAGCTTCCTGTCGCGGTTGCAGGACGGCGAGGTTGCATACATAACTTATAGTTGGAGATAAATATTTGAAAATAAATATTTATAATACTATTTCTGTGTTTTTTAATTCTCTGTGAAGAACGTGACCTTCACTTGTACTATATAGAGTTTTCATACACACGTACGCTGTTAGTCTGTTGTCACCATTGCCACCATAATGTGCTCAGAAGCTAGATTTCCGAAGTTTGCGAGTTACTCCACACGGCTACGAACCTTTAGCAATTGCAGCCGGTGTCAATCTCCTAAATCGCTTGCAGACGTTGGTTTCTTTTGCATCAACGACACTTTAGATTGTTTACAGTGTTTTTACTGTGGAATTCAAATTTCGGGTTAGGAGGATCATGACACACCTTTATCTGAACACCTCCGATGGTCACCCACCTGCAAAGTTGCCAAAGTGAAGCAGCATTTACAAACCATGGACAAAGTTATAGCTGCAACTTTTAAATTACTCGTCGAGACGCATACGCCCTCCGGAGTGAATGTAGCAGATAACAATAAATCGGGTGCAGCCAACACGACAAAAGCTTGCAGTTGTCATAAGTGATACAAAGTGCGGTTCACCCTGTTACTTGCGACGTGACGCTACCGAACCATTCACTAGTTGCCATCGACGTGTTGAACATGCTACCAATACAATTTTTGGTTGCTCTCGCTGCAGTTGATGATGGGATTCTCTACGTCCTTCAACCACCACGGTGCAGTTCCGCGTATCTTGCTTACAATGACGGAGTGCACAACGTGACGTGGCGTAAAAGGGATACCAGTTCCTTGACAACTATTTCCGTTTTTAAAATACAAGTGTACAACTTTACTCTTCACGATTTGCTAACGTTCAAAGTAATATTCCGTTTCCCTTTATATGCGGTAAACACTCCTTGTCAAACTATTTTGTTAAAAAATCAACCGGATGTCTTGAAGAAGCTACTTCCATCCGCCGATAATTTCTGTTGTATATCTACAATCGTTTTAGGCACCCTATTATTTGTTATATTGTGTATGTCTGTGACGTACTTCTTCATGTGTTGGTATTATAACAATTTAGTCTAGCCATTACATTTTTGTATCTTGAACAGTGTAAATAAAGCTTTTATACAATGTTTGTCTCTTTAATTGGGTTTTTTATATAGGAATAGATGGTCTAGCGGTTAAGATACCCTCTGCTGCAGATGTAACTGCGAACGTAAAAAGGAGACCTAAGTTCGAATCCTAGTCGAGTCATAATTCAGACATGCAGTAAGCTGGAGCGAGCTTACTTCATGCCTAAATTTTTTTGTGTTGCCTTGCATCTCGCCTTAACCTTGATATCCGATTACAGTGCCACTACTCTCACGACTCTTCTTTCCGATTTTATTCCACTTCCCAACGTTACATCTCTTAAACTTGAAGTTTGAGCGGAAGCAGGAGCAACCCTGACGACCGAGTGGTGGCAGGAGTAAGCTTGGCCTCCAGCTCACAGTACTGCCTTTTTGGACTCAACAATTATGGGGACCTTGAGTTGAAATTCCACATATAGCATATTTGGCTTGACTGCCCAAAATTTTAGCACATCACCTTTTTTTAATACCTTCCCGGTCATTTCGCAAAAGTTAAATAGTCCTTTCTTGTTGATATAAATTTCGGTATTTTTGAGATAAAGTAAGACATTTGTTATTTCAGCTTAACGGAAGGGAATAGTATATTCGATGTCACCATGAACTAGGATGTACCATCTATCTGAACGGATGGCACTGGATACTAGTCGTAAATCTCGTTCATAATACATAGGTTCGGGTAGGTTTTCTTCATACTGTATAGGTTTGCGTACATCTTCAAACACATACACCTGGGGATGTAATCCCGAACGTGCATGCATATGTTTGCCAACTTTATCGATAGGCATTGCTCGACCGTCAAACTGGATATGAATACCGAAAGCGTGGTCTTCTAAATATAAAATATCAATAATCAGAAAGGAGTACAATGCTAAAATGTCTCAATAAACAACGGAGGTATGAACATTTTAATATTTGACCTTGAAAGCCAACTGTTGTACCAATAATACGTACCGTTTTTTTACTACAGCTTTTTTTTAGTGTGTATGTAGTTATGCCACGTTAACGTAAAAGAAACTTGAGTTGTATTGCGTTTTTTGGCTTCGCATAATGTGCCCAGAATGTGGATTGAGATGCAAGTTAAAATTAGACGCTTCATCGACCTGCTCGAAATAAGTTCTTGCTTATGTGGCATGTTTAATGTTTATACTTAAATTACAAAGTGCTATACTTTAATAACCAATTAGTATGTAAAGAACTTCATTTTTATGTAGATTTACGACGGTAACCAGAGCTGGGCAGTAATTACTTACTTTGTAATTAAATTCCTTCTTGTCCGCAACGCCAATACTAAAATAAGGGCCTATTCGCAAATGGACATTCCTGGAGAATTTAAGTAAAGGGTGTCTCAGAATGAATTGCGCTTTAAAAAATTATAGCTAGCTTGTTATTAGAACTTTTAATCAATTAAAACTCAAGAATACAATTAATAGCTCTTGAAAATTAAACCTTAAAATAATTATATTTAATGTTTTGTCCTGAGTGCTTGGAAAAGCTAAATTTAGCACCAACCGGTAACATTTACGTCTGTCCCCAGATCGAAAGAATGTTGTTTGCGGCTTGCATCATTTTAGGCTCGCGAACGATGTGCACGTTACGTTTTATTAAAATGTTAATATTACTGGAACTTATTTAAAAACAATTATTAATAGCAGCTTCTCATATTTTTTAGAAATTTAGAGCGTTTCCCTTTCAGAGTCAACTTTTCCTACTGCAAATCAGTGTTGCACAAATATAAGGTTACTTAAAAACCACTCATCTCTAGTTCAACCACACCGCTTAACACGTTGACTTTGGCTGCAAGCTAATCGCATTATTATTTCTGACTTCAGTGTAGTTTGGCAGTGCTCGGCGAATCGATTGAGTGGTTTCGTTATGTTTTAAATTATTTACTATGCCGTACTTTCGAAAGATTGGTGGAAGACATCATCAATTTTAGGTAGTTATAAATATTATTTCAGTAGATGTACACTTCTGTGCTATAAAATTAAGCACACACGGCTTTGTTGTATTTATTAATAGCGTTTTATTTTTGAAAGGACTTAGTTTTAGTCTTTTAATAAAGGTGTTATTTTCAAGTTTTGGTGTTTTATCATTTATTGAAACTGCTGCAAGGCAATTAAAATAGACCCGAATTATACAAATTAGAATATTGTGAAAAATAGTCATAAGACTTGTGCTTAATTTTAATGTACAGCCGTGTACATTTATCACTGTCATACGTAGATAGCCAGTTATGTTTGTATTATTGTTTTTGCTTAGCCAACTGTATCCATATTGTGCTAGAGAAGTTTGTACCGGGGCATGTAATGAAGTTCGTTTAATTTCTGTCCAAATGTATCATTTGCGAACAACTAATAATTAACATTCTTTGTGTGATTGCGTGTGTGACGTATTTCTTAATACTATAATAATTATTTATTCTAGTGCTTCATACGGACGACGAGCAGCAGAGGTATGCGTATGTGATTGCCCGGAGCTGGAGGACATCTTCGACTCGCAGAATAAGAATATTCCTTGTTTGTGTACCATAATGTAGTACGGATTTATGTATTGTTGAAAATACAGCCTTTTAAAAATGTGTCTCTTTCATTGAACTTATTGAGGTTGACCGAGTGCTTTATGACCTTGACCTTGAGCTAAAGGGTAGGTTGTGGAGGAGGTTTTAGACTAATCTGAGTGGTATTAAAAGTAACGCTGGCCTTGGAGTTCACGTGCTTTGCAATCCGAGTGAATGGTCTTGAGGGACTAAGGAGTAACGTTGCCTTGAAGGCCGACTCGTCAGGGAAAGGTGTGACCTTGGGCTTGTGTGCGCCTTGTCAGGGGAGGGCGTAACCTTGACCTTGACCTTGAAAAAGTGGTGGGGGGTGGTCGCAGAACCGGCAAAAGCACTCTACTAACATTCAGATGATTATTTAAGACTTCTTCCTGTATTAATGTCAATTAGCGCATAATATTCTTGGTCTAAAAATTTAAATTTAATAAATGGTAAACATGACCTTGTTATTTTATCTTCACTTTCTTTTAATAAAAATTCCCCCGTTTTATCGTGGGCGATGGCAAAGTTGGCGATTTGTTTAATTCTACTATTTACATGGGTTAGAAAAATTGAGGTTTTCTTTATCTCTCGAGGGCTCTTCATGCACCTCAGATATTTCGATTCGATATAGGTTTTCAGAGTTGTTGACGTCCCCGCTTCTTCCAACGAACAGCGTGTTAATATAAGGGCGATCTTGATTCTGATTTCGGTCCTTTTCTTGGAATCTCTTCTTATTTCTTTCTTCTATAAGCTCTTCATAATTTTTCCTATTGTCCCCCCTATTCTAATTTTGACGGTTGTGATTCCCCCAATTGTTATTGTATCCTCTACGTTGATTGTATCGTCTATTGTAATTGTTATTCCCATAATTTCTTCCCTCTTGTCTATTATAATAATGGTGAGGCACTAACACCCCATGAAGGAGCTTGGCCTGCAAGGTGGAAGGTTAGAGCTTCCGTATTGTCTATTATAATTGTTATTAAAATTGTTTCTGTTTTGTCTAAATTTGTTATCAAAAGTTTCGCCCAATTTTCGTTTACTGTAATTTTTATATTCAGTGGTTCGATTTTTTCCTCGTTTGTTGTAAACTGCCAGGTCATAATTTCTGACGATCTCCAGAAAATCTCGCAGCGTATTAACGTTTTGCACCGCAACTGCCCTTGTGATTTCGGCCTCAAGGTGCCTCGACAGATGCTGTATTATCTCTTTCTCTGATAGTTTCGGCATTAAATATTGCGCATAATTGTACTTATGCATGACATAAATCTTTCGAGATCCCCCTTTATCTATGTACTTTCCCGATATTAGTTCAGTTCTGACTTGTGCCTGATGGGTGTTGCTTCAATACTGTTCCGTAAATAGCAGTTTAAATTCATTGTAAGTAGTATATTTGCACTTAATTATGCTGTGCCAAATCTCTGCATTACTCCGCATGGCTATGTTAATCATTTGCAATTTTCGGCATTCGGTTGTTACAGTCCTCATCACGTCGTCGAGTTTTGCCAGAAAAATTATAGGCAGTCCCCCATATATGACCTCAAATCTCGGGATCATCTCCATGTTTAGGCTTGGTGGTGCCACACTTGCAGGGTACTCTTGCGCTTGTCCCAGCCTTTCGTTCATTGTGACTTTGTTGTCCACCACGGAGATGTGGCTTGCAATCCGGCTTTGTCCTTGTTGTGTGATACCCCACCGATTTTCTGCCTGACTTTTCTGAGTGTCTAATTCCTGTTTGATCTCATCTTGGTACTGTACTATCTGGTTTTGTGTTTTAGTTTCTAGTCTTATAATTCTGTCTTCTATTTCTTCTCCTTTCTTGTTAAATTTTTCCTCGACCAACTGTAACACTTCCTGTTGTATCTCATTTTTAGCAGTTTCTTTAAATCCCTTTATTATTTGTTCTAAGCGATCGATTTTCGCTTGCACTTCTTCCTTGTTTTAATTTTGCATTTTGACCAACTCTTGTTTTAACCCCTCTACCATTAAATTAGTATGATCATATGCTCTTTTTTCACGTTCCTCTGATTTCTATGTCATTTCCTGTATGCTCTGCGTGGTATTTTCTGCATTTTGTGTTAGTTCTTGTATGGTCTGCGTGGTCTTTTCTGCATTTTGTGTCAGTTTTTGTGTGCTATGCGTGGTCTTTTCTGCATTTTGTGTCAGTTCTTGTATGCTATGCGTGGTCTTTTCTACATTTTGTGGCAGTTCTTGCACCTCATTTCGATTTGCTTCTTGCATACCAATTGTGAGTGTTTCTTGTAGTCTTCGATCTCGTTCTTCTGCCTTTCTTGCACGCTCTTCTTTCTTCTTCGCACGCTGTTCTTCCTTCTTCGCACGCTCTTCTGCTTCGACTTTTCTCCAATTTTCTCGTTCTTTTGCTTCCTTTTGCATTTGAAGCATCATGTCCATCATTGCCCTTAATTTCATTCCTTGGTTCGAAGCTTGAGGTTGTTGTTCTTCAGCCTAATCCCCTTGTCGTTGGTCTTCTGCCACAGGCTTTTCTGGTACTTCAATCACTTCCTCTGTTTGCAGTGCTTCTTCCTTG
The DNA here is from genome assembly GCA_940337035.1 of Agriotes lineatus. Classification (NCBI taxonomy): domain Eukaryota; kingdom Metazoa; phylum Arthropoda; class Insecta; order Coleoptera; family Elateridae; genus Agriotes; species Agriotes lineatus. The sequence goes on along the minus strand of CALNHX010000329.1, from coordinate 97,329 downwards.
CCTTCTTCAATTTTCTTTTGCCTCCTTGAGCATTTGTCCGCCATTTTTATATTGTTAGTTGGATACGGAATCAAGACGCTTGCACTCACTGACAAGATTTACTTAACCTGTGAACTAATGTCAAATTTGCAAATTTTTCGACACGTTAAATTTTTTGTTAAAGTTTGTTGTATTCTTACTTTATCCAATGAAATAGTATTTTGCCCTCTATTGTATTTTATTTACCTGCAATTTGAATCTCAAAAAATGCTAGCTCGGAAGACACTTAACTCAATTCAAAGGGTTGGGCTTCTGCTAATTTGTGAAAATTTAACCTTAACTGGTATACCACTGTGCGCCCAAAATATTTCAAACTACGCAGTCGCAAATATACGCTGCTGTCAAATACACAAAATGGTTTGATTCTGTCAGTAAACGTATTGCTGACTTGGAAATTCGAATTTCTGAATAAACTTGACAGGTAATTATTTGAATTATAGTGCTTTGGCATTTCTAATTGTCTTTTGTTTCAGTGATTAATTTGTTTTACTACGTCACATAGAGGCGGCTTGGGTTATAGCAATTGTTAAGACCTTTACCTAAACTCACTACTGGATTTTGTTAATAATCGGAAAACTGCTTTAGCTGGAAGCTTGCATACGCCTGATTCTTGTTCCAAACGGTATTGTATTGCTTATACCCAAATTTCCGGATCCTCAAACTATTAATAAACTTTTTACAGTACCTCGAACTTTTGAAGTGATTGCGCTGATTCAACGGAAAGGGGCCCTCGCTCGAATCTTTTCCTACAGTCGCTTCCCCCGGTGTTTCTGCTGCTGGCCGTTGTCCTACAGCCTTTCTTGATGGGTCCAAGTAGACAGCTCTGATCCTGGAACCTCCTCTTGGCTGCAATCCGGCTTCGGAAAATTGAAGTGGTCACCGATGCAGCTTCGGAAGCTTCTTGCGAAAGTAAAACTTCTTGTTGGGAAAATGTTACTCACATTCCCATCGATACTCTGGCACTTGCTCAACACACTGGTATGATTTTTATTGTTATATTTAATATGTATGTAGGTAAACCCTTTAATTAAATAAGAGCACAAAAACTGCTTGTCAGAAATTAATTTATTTCATTGTTATTTGCTTGCGTCCTTTATAAACAATATCTAATCTAGTAATTATAAAACGAACATTAACCAAGTTCAAATAACTTACATATTGAATTAAACACTTATAAATAATTTAATCTAAACAATTCTTACAGCTAAATTATTGTCTACATTTTATAATAGTCGCAATGACTCTTATCGCCACTACACGTTTTATTAATTGCGTTTCTTGTACACTCGCGTATTTACATTAATTAGTTTTTCGTTCACTTCCTTCATAATTGTTTTTCTGGTTTCCAACTGTGTTCCTTTCACTCGTTTTTCTCTCCTGTTTAGGTGTTTCCTTTTCCTCTAGTTTTATAATGTCTTGTTTGCTTCTTACAATTGCTATTTTATGCCTGCACTAATTGCTCTTTGCAACATTATCATCTTTCTGGGTCATACCTGTTAAGAATTGTTCACAAATTGTATTAGTTAGATAAATTAAACTCTACGCTTTATACCTTCATATAGCAACCATCTTTGTGATTATTTAATTTGGTTTGGCTATTCATTCTGCCCAACCTAATAATTAATTAATATGAAATTTGACTTCAACCCTGTGAAAAGCAAGTTGTCGCCTTTGCGTTCCTTAATCATTTCATTTCTTTTAATACAAGCATCTCCTTTTAATGCATTTGCTGAATGACATTTAACGTAGCAATGCGGCTAGATAAAACACCTCAACTCTGTGCTTAGTGATTTCATTTTCAAATTGCACTGCAATCAGAGCAAAGCCGTATGGCCTAATACCACTGCAATTATTTCACCTATCGCTAATCTATCGATGATAATTGAAAGAGGAGGTTTTGGAGATATTTTGAAAGCTGTAAAAATGGAGCGTTGGAATATACAACAACGTATATTTTGTATTGAAACAGTTTGATATGAATCGGCAAGCAGCGATCAAAAACCAAAAATCCACGTCGCCAGCCAGACGAAACCAGAACAATACAACGCCCCCATCTGCTTACTGTGTGCCTCAACCGTGCATATTTTACAGAAATATTGGCCAAACAGTGTCATAAAATTTATACCCTAAAGTACGGCGAATTCCGGCCAAAAGCACGTACTCGCAAACAGCGAGCAATAACTCATAAATCATCTCAGGTTGAAAGCGCACCGCCCGGAAGCGATAGGCGACTTTGACCTAACACGGCATCGGGATTCGAAAAAACACCCGAAACAAATACATTGCCGCAATAAAGCATGTTTAGAGTCCACGGAGAGAGAAAATCAGCCGCTTTCCAGCAAGAGCAAGCCCTTCCTTGTATCATTTCAGTGGACCGTGCGCGGATCAAAAACAATAAACCAAAATAGTTCAAGCTAAAGCGCGATAACGCTGAAAATGGTCCCGGAGACGCGCAAAAACGCAAAGGGTCCAATAAAATAAAAACGGCCGAACACAAGAGAAGTGTTATTTCGTACTGGGTACGGAAGTGGCGAAATCATTGATCAGTTTAAAAAAGAAAATCAACCGGGAAACCGCAATCTGTATGCGATGCTGTTAATGTAGAACGGGTAAGACAAGCCCTTCTGCGTATCCCTAATCGATCAGTTCGACGACATGTGACAGCATTACAAATATCCAATACAAGTAAGCGAAGAATGCTGCACAAAATGAAGTTTCACCCATACGAAATGGCAATGGTACATACATAAGTTAACTGATAAACAACACCGCGTTGAGTTTTTTCGACGTTTTTTGGATCTGAGAAATCAGCAATTTTATATTACACAATATCTATTCATGAGCGTCGAAACACACTTTACTCTACATGGCACGGTAAATAAGCAGAATTTTCGGTATTGGGCTACTGAGAGTCTTTGTGAAATCCTGGAAAGGCCCTTACATTCCTCAAAAGTTACCGTGTGGTGTGCTGTATCATCGTCAAGAATCATAGGCCCATATTTTATCGAAGATAACGGTAGAACCGTCACAGTCAATTCTGAACGGTATGCACACATGCTTTAAACAATTTTTATACCGTAACTTGACATTGAAGAACGAAATTATTTTTTTCAACAAGACGGGGCGACCTGTTATACTGCAGGGATAAGTATAGAAATCCTGCGTCAGACATTCCCCAATCGACTAATTTCTCGAAACGGTGATCTTAATTGGCCTTCGAGATCTCCTGATATTTCTGTCCTAGACTTTTTTCTCTGGGAATATTTAAAGGGCAAAGTCTTGAAGTATAAACCCAGAAATATAGAGGAGCTCAAAAGAAATATCCGGCAAGAAATTGAAGCTATTCCGCAGGACATGCTTCAACGAGTTATGAGTGATTTTTTCCGACGCTTAGAAGAATGCTAACGGATACAATATTCAAGAAGTAAAACTCTCATACTTACTGTTTAAGATTTCAATATAGTTATTTATGTATTTGAAGTAATTATTGTGCAATTGCTAACTAAAAATAAACAAAATGATTTTGGTTTTCACTGTATATCGCATTCCAACAAGTTTAATAAGTAAGCAAGTAGTAAGTAAGTAAGCTTAATTTAGTATAATATACTAGTACATAGAATCATTATTATTATATCTTACTTATTTATCATTCATAACATTAATATCAATAGTATCGTTTCACAAAACTGCTTAAATATTTTTTAAAACTATAAATATTTGTTATTTTTTTACATCTTGTGGAAGCGAATTATAGACTTTTAGTTCCTTGTAATATAGAGGATTTTGTGTACGCGCTTTATTTAATTTAGGCAGCCTAAAATCAAATCGATTCCTTGTTTTATATTGATGAACGTCAGCATTTAGTATCAAATGATCTGACATATAATTTGGTAATAAATTATTAACAGCTTTGTAAATCAAAACCACTGTATTAAAATAAATACTTTGTTTGATACTTAGCCACTGTAACGTATTTAGCATTAACTTAATATTCGTATTGTAACGACCTTGGGGTCAGGCCGTTGTCTATATATGACTCAGCGTCCCGTGTGACGCGTGAGTCAGCGTGCCGTGCGACGCATGACTCAGCCTTCCAGATCATTCCAGAAAGTGTAACGACCTTCGGGCAGGATCGCATCAGAACATTCCAGAACGACCTTGCGAGCGAACACGTCAGCGTCGCTGGATTAATCGAGCAAGGTCTGGACGTTTCTAGGATGATTCACCCGGCGTGTATATAAACCGGTGCAGTGGGAAAAATCGGCAGTTCTCAGTAAGTTCTCGTCAGACTCGAAGCACTGGTGATACAAACAACCGTGTGTATATAACCCTAGTGAAATAAATAACAAATAAATATAACCATATAAATCCTTAATGTTTAAGTCGTGAATAAATAGCCACATAAATTAGTTAATGTTTAATCCAGCGCAAATAAATAAATAGTGTATCGTTGTTAGAAATAGTTCGTAGTTGAAGTAATTTGTGTTCTGCTTTGATAATTCTTGTATTTGTAAATAGTCGTAATTAATCGTGTAAATAAATGTTTAATACAAGAAGCGTCGTATAATTTTTAAATGGCCCGAACGTAAAACGTAACAGTATATTTAGAACATCGTAAAATATTTCGCATCGCTCTGTTTTGTTGTTTTTGCAATCTTTGTAAATCCGATTCGTAACAAAGAAAGAAGATACCTGCACAGTAATCAAAGTGTGGCGCAATAATAGTTTTATGGACTAGAATTCTAGCATTAATACTTAGTTTACTAGCTATTCTTCCCAAAAATCCAATTTGTTAGCAACTTTCTTAATGATAAAATCTATATAACTACGAAAAGTAAGTCTATTATCTATAACACCCAGATATTTAATTTCAGGCACTTGTTCTATTTCTAGACCGTCCATTTTTACTTTAACAGTTATATTTTCACTATTAATTTTATTTGATACAATTATGCACTTTGTTTTGGCAATATTTAATTTTAGTTTATTGATTTGTAACCACTTTGATATCATCTCAATATCTGTATTTATTTTGTTAACGGCATTAGTATCAAACTAATGTGTTTTGTCAGCGAACAAATTTAGCGAGCAGTGTTTGATATTTTTTCCAGATCATTGATGTATAGTAGAAATAGCAATGGACTTAATACGGATCCCTGAGGAACCCCCAATGTGTTAAGAATTTTCGTCGATTCCTCTTCATTATACATAGTTGTTTGGGTTCGCGAAGATAGATAACTCTCGAACCATTGTTTCTCGGTTCCTTGTATTCCATATTTGTCCAGTTTTGTAATTAATTTTTTCCTACCGATTGTTTCAAAAGCAAGCTTATAATCTAGAAACACTCCCACTACACTTTTCTGTTAATCAAGTTCACTTTTCCAATTTGCTAGGACTAGATTTAATGCCGTTTCACACGAATTTTTGCTTCTGAATCCGGATTGTTTGCCACTTATAATCTTATTTGCTTCGATAAACTTCTCCAATTGGCCTTTAACAATTTTTTCAAAAATTTGTTCGTACACCGGTAACGTATTAATTGGTCTAAATTCTTCACATTTCTTTGTACCCACAATTTTTCTGATAGATATTACTTTGGATTTCTTCCAGGAATCTGGAAAAATTCCACTCTTTAACGACTCATTTATTAATTTTATCAGGCGATTTCTTATAATTGGCAATGCATCTCTTAGAAACTAAACAGAAATGCATTCTGTGCTACCCTTTCTCTTTATGCTTGTAATTGTTTTCTCCAGATCGATTACAGAAATCTCCTTAAATTTAAAGATGTTTAGGATAAGGTATGAATGCCTCTTCAAAATCGATGTTTAGTATATCACGATTTATGTCGACAATACTATTTATAAAGTATTAGTTAAAATTTTCAGTTATCTCTTTGGAATCGGTTACTTCTAGTCCTTTGAATACAATGTTTTTCGGTGTACACTCTGCTTCCGGCTTTTTTATGATATGTTTAATAACTTTCAATAAATTTTTGAATGGCCTTGACCTTTAATTTTATTTTTATAGTAGCGATTTTTTCTGTCTTGAATCAAGTTGCTATATTTGTTTCTAATTTCTTTATAATGTTTTCAATCATTTGCATTTGCAGATAATCTAGCCTTTTTGTATAACGTGTCCCGATACTCTGCGGAAAACCATGGGCAAGGGTTCTTTACCTTGCTAATGCGGTATGTAATTAGGTCAGCTAAGCAATAATGCAAAGACTGCACAATGCCTGCCGCTGCAATGTGTAAATTTTTACTCATATCGTAATTATAATTAGCCAATTTATTCAATAAAGCATTTTGTGAATAGTCATCAAAGAACTTTCTACGCACCGTTTTGAACTCGCTGGTTATGCATTGTTTACGAAATCCGACCTCTATACCGTAATGGTCAGTGATCTTCGGAGAATCTAGAACATCAACATTTAAATTCGAAATGTTAGTTATTACCAAATCTATTAATGTGTTCGAAGTTTCAGTCACCCTTGTATAACCGCGAACTAATTGTTTCATGCCAAGATGTTGAATTAGATTTGTTAAACGTTTAGCATAGAAATTGTCCTTGGACATGTCAATATTAAAATTACCTATAATTAAATGTTTGCTGCGGTCTGCTACATATTCGTGGCACCATTCTTCAAATTTCATTAAAAATTCACCATCGCTTGAGCTCGGAGAGTGGTACACTACCGTGTACATACCTTAATGAAACCCTTTTGATATACAGATTGAAAGTAGCCATAAGTTCTTGTTATATGTGATATTCGATATTACCCTAAATTCGATACTGTTTTTCAACACTATAACTACGGCTCCGGTGTTTCTACTTGTAGAATTACACCTTATTGTACTATACCGTGGAAAATGTATTTCACAATCTCCTAGTTCATCTGTAATGCGAGCTTCACTTAAGAATAGCAACGCTGAGCGTCTCCATAAGATTAAAATTTCCAGTTCTTCTATATCTTTTAACATACTTTGGGAATTAAAATATATGATTTCAGAACTTCTTTCGCCTACTCTAAAAAATTAATTTTGCTTCTGGCTTGTTCCAATTTACGTTTAAAAACTGCACAGTCGGTACTCCAAGCTGGATGATTTGTGTCTAATTTCATTCTCAATTTTTCCACTGCATGTGCACAGTTTACACATTTTAGGTCATTATCTGTCGCTCGACATTCACTCAATAGATGTGACCCACGAACATTTTGGGCAAGCCGTGTTTGACCTACATTCGCTGGCTTTGTGATTAAATCCACTACACGAAAAACACCTGATGACCTCTACAGCATCGTAAATTCTGCATCTATCCCAACTAATGCTTAATTTTTCTTCTCTCATCATTAACCTGTACGCCATTGCATTAACTTCTGCATGCACCGTATAATATCTTCTTCCAGTTTAACTTTTATTTTCTTTAATAAGTACTAGTTTAAAGTCAGCTTCTTGCAAATCTAAATAATTATTTTGACTTCTTATTGTACCTTCTATGACAATTTTTTGCTTAATCCAACTATTTTGATCCTGGGTAATCTTTTTTCGGATTGGTTACTTCATTATTTGCTCCAAGTCTGCTTGCTACCTTTTCTTCTACTTTGTTCACTGCCTCTCTATTTTTACACTCAATTACAATACCACCTTTGCTAACATGTTGAAGTCCTGAAAATTCTAAGTCAGTAGGGTCAATGGGTTTTTTTATTTGCTTTTTCGTATCCGTACTTGTTTGTTTCTGATTCTTCGACTTTATTAAGACAACTGGATCGTGTTTCTTAATTTGAAGTTTTTCAGCAGAACTCATTTCCGCCGTATCTTGCTTTACAATTACTTGTTGAATGCTGGTTTGTATTTGTTCGTTGCGCGAATTTATAATGTCCTGTAACTCAACTAATTTCTGTGATTGATCCTTCAGTTTCTCGTTCTGTTCACTTAGTCTTCCACATACTCTGTTCCAAGCTTCTTTAATTTTCTCTAATACACTCCGTATATTATGATTTTTCTTATCAGCGCACTGCTCACAAAACCAACCCATTCACTTTTTGCTCGTAATGTACGCATAATCGTCATCTCTAATAATGTACTACAGCAAACCGTCTATGCTAAGGATCAAATACAAGTACTATAGGAAAAATTAAACAAATTGAAAAAATACAAAATAAATTTCTTTCAGATCTATATTACAAAAATATCTAAGGTATTCATATTACCATTTTATTTGATCAACCAATCTGCGCCAAGAGTTTGAAATGCAGAGCCTCACTGTCCGTAGAAATATTTCGCTTTTACAGTTTGATTTTAAAATCTGGAATAATTTACTTTGTGATAGCTATTCATTACAGCTGACACCGTAACGGCGTAAGGCAGCCAAGTTAAAGAAGACAGTTGTTTATTATCATTGTTTAAAATACGCATACCAGCCAAAAATACCAGAACCATAGCCTTGTTTCACGTTCCAACTGTTGAGTACACATTTAAGATTCCAACTTTAGTAATGTTTCGACTTATAAATGAAATGTGTTTATTTACCATGCAGTATAAAGATTTCTTAAAACCAGTCACACATTATTACAATTTCTAATTATGCTTATCATTAACAAATTATTAGTATTATCACTTAAAATTATTGATTGCACCAGAGTCCTCCACAAAAATCTACAATAATCTGCAGAAGATAAAATAATCTGTATATTTAAATATGTTAATTATACTAATCATGACAATTTATGTTACTATTTAATAATTAATTTGTTGTTTGCTTGCTGCACTAATATATGAAATTTCTTTAATCTTAAGTGACTCATGTAAACAGGTCTTCGATCTGTTTGAATCTTGATTAATAAATAAATAACGTTTTGAAATATTAAAGTAGAGTTTATTACGTTACTTCACTGACACACTCACACACTTTGTTCAAATCATTTTGTAAGTTCTTACATTATTCTTACATCATCAGCAAATAATAGACAGTTTGAATAATTTAAACAGTAAACATATCATTAATAAATAATAAAAATAATAATGGCCCAAGGTTTGCTCCTTGGGGTACAATTTAACATAAATGGTTTCCGTGTTGCTTTGATAACGCAAACAAAACAAATATAAGGCTTTTCACTTGTATGAATCCTCATATGTCTAACTAAAACTGTTCTATGTGCCGTTCTGTATTTACAGACAGAGCAACTGTATGGGTTTTCGTCTGTATGAGTAACTAAACAACTTCTGTGTGTTGCTTTGAAATCGCAAACAGCACAAATGTAAGGCTTTTCGCCTATATGGGTCCTCATATGTCTAACTAGATGCCTTTTCCGTGTTGCTTTGTAATCACAAACCGAACAAATATAAGGCTTTTGGCCTGTATGAGTCCTCACATGAGTAACTAAACAATTTCGGTATGTTGTTTTGAAAACACAAACAGAACAAATATAAGGCCTGTCGCCTATATGAGTTTTCACATGTGTAACTAAATTACCTTTCTGTGTTGTTTTGAAATCGCAAACAGAACAAATATAAGGCTTTTCACCTGTATGAGTCCTCATATGTCTAACTAAACGATTTCTGGATGTTGTTTTGAAATCACAAACAGTACAAATAAATGGCTTCTTGCATGCATGAGTCATCATATGTGTAGTTGAATTATTAGTTTGGATGCCTTCTTGTTCGATGCATAACTTATCAAAATTGTCATTACTATCCATGTTCTGCGATGTGCATGATGTAGTTCATGCAGAACTACAAGATTTGCCATCCATAGTTTCTTGTTTGATGTTCATTATAGTTGTTTAAACGTCTGAGGTCCTGTGATAGATGAACCAATGGAATTTAAATATCTTGAGATCTACAACAAAAGAAGTTTGCCATTAACATACGATAAAATTAGCAATTTGGAATTTTGAGTATTCAATTGCAAAATTTTTATTTTATAGTAAATTTTAGACATTATTGGGAGCAAGCTAATGAGTCGAAACGTAGTTATTGATTTATGATCTTTACTAGACTTTTAAAACATGAGAATGTGTGAGTGTTGTTACCTAACTCTGACAATAAAATAAGGAGTAGCAAAGGCTACCGGATTCTCAGCCGGAGCTGGTCGTGGGTCGAACAAAAGACTCAAAGCGTAAGCTGAAACGAAGAATAATTTATGGGCGCCAAGTAGCAGGCAACCCAGCACTTTGCTAATCATCAAACAAGACACTACGGAAGGTGCTACTAAGCGATCCTGAAAATTAGAGATAGCGACAAGGATATACAAATAAAATTCGCAGGCATAAGTACAGCATTGGCGCTCAATGAGCATCGACGCAGTTATTGTTAGTGTGTGTTATCGCAGCAAGCAAGTGCGCTTATCAATCAGAGGTCACAAAATATATTTCGCACAAAATACATATATATATTAGCAGTGAGTGGCACAGCGCTGATGTACAGCTGGAAGAGGGTTCACGATGCGCAATGGCCCGTCACCCAAATGCCGCTATTATGCAATGGCCACCTTTACCACCGCCAAGTAATGTAGCATATTATGAATCAAATTCACAGTTAACACAACAAATGCCTGTTTTTACTCAAATTCCGTATTATGCTCTAACCCAACAGGAAACTCCAAATAATTGGAATAGGCAAAATATACTGTATTCACAGTCACAACAAGCTCACATAAATTCGTCTTTTCCAACCAAAGTGCAGTATAATAGTCAACCAAATCCACTGCCAGCAAGTCAAGGCGAACCAAAAACGTAGATGATGAGCCAGAAGAAGAACCATTTAAACCGAATAAATTTCAAACAATTATATCACGGCGTACGAAACGCAAAAGAAATAAAAACAGTCCACAATCCGGAAATCCAGAAGGAAGGCAAAGAACCCACATAGGTAGCATTGAAACAAAAAATACTTACCAGCCAATAGCAGATCTTGCAGAAGAATGCCAAACAACATCAAATGAGAAAACATCTAAAATCGATAAAATACCCCCCTTTATACTGTATGGTGTTTCTAAAGAAATACCAGGGCTTTTAAATCTAATAAAAACAGTCACTGATAAATTTGCATATCAACTACTAACGGACAACAGGATGAAGATAAAACCAGACAGTATCGAAAACTACAAAAAAATTAAGAATTTATTAGATGAAAACAATATAATTAGACATACATATAAACTGCCAAATGAAAAAGATTACAGAGTTGTGTTGAGAAATCTACATCACAGCACACCACATACCGACATAAAAGCAGCGCTAAATCAGCACGGACATGTTGTAAAACACATAATGACGGTACTAAATAGAGAAACAAAAACACCGAAAAACTTATTCTTCATTGATCTGGAAAGAAAAAGTAACAATGGGGAAATTTATAAACTTACAAGACTCTTAAATGCAGTCGTACGTTTTGAGACACCCAACAATAAACAAGGCATTGTGCAATGTAAGAGATGCCAACAATACGGCCATACAAGAAATCAATGCAATCAACAATTTCGATGTGTCAAATGTGCAGGGCCACATGACTACCGAAATTGTAAGAAAACCAAAGCTGACGGAAAACCACCAAAATGCTTTCTTTGCGGAGGCCCACATCCAGCAAATTACAAGGGATGTCAAGTATACTTGGACATTGTAAAGAGTCGCTTTCCAATACGAAACGGAAGAGCCCTAACACACAGTAATAATCAAAGAATTAGTGTACTACCCCCACCATTAGCAAGAAATACACAAAATGTAAATACTCACGGAATCCCACCAGAAAATAGTTACGCTCAAGCAACAGTAGGACAGCCCCAACGACAAAACGTAAATCAGCAAACGTTTAAACCACCACAGCCGAGGAATGATATTATAACTTTCCTCCAACAGCAAAATGCATATAATTATGTTCGATGTTATAGAGAACTTGTTTTTAAAAATTAAGTTTTTATTAAACTCTAAAATTACACAAGTTACAAAACTAAGAACTAGTATGAGTTGACTAAACCGAAGTTCAATATCGACTAAACGCTAACATAACGAATCCGCTCCATGAAACCATCTAAGGACAAAGAGCAAAGTGTTTAGAAAAGTTTATGAATGGGGCATTCTAATTATGAATGAGGCGATCTAAAAGTGCGCCCCGGATAACATAAATCTTAAGTAACACATGGCATGAATAATGAATAGTTTCCCTTAATACATAAACGTGTCCTTTGACATAATACCTCCCCCCTTAGCTAAAAACGTCCTCGTTCTCTTGATCTCTTGGATTTGGAAGTGATGTCATCTGGATGGCATCTTCTTTTACCTGATACTTAAATATTACCGTCTTATACTTATACATAATGATACAGGCAACTATTAATGCAACAATTACGATGGTAGTTACTGAAAAATGAACAAAATGTAAAGATGGATGTAAATTAAATTGTGCTTTTAACGTTTCGGCCTCTTGTTTTAGTTTATCTAAATTATCTAAATGATCTAACTTTAATTTTATGCTTTTGGTAGCTATGTAATTGGGTTTTATAAGAGGAACATGGAAGGTAAAATTTTCATTATCGGTATTTCCGAAAACCTGATCTTCTATTATTAATTTACAGGATTTTTCAGCGGACAAAATGGCATTGTTCATGATAACAAAGTAATTAATTTTACCATTACATTCTTCCATTAAATTTACATTGCTTTTTGAGGAGATTAACAATTTCTTATTAGTAATCTGCGTATACAGTTTATAGTCATTATTAGCGGTTGCGTAAACACATTCACTGGGTTTTTTAAGAACACATCTGTCTATTTTTCCAGGTTCAACGCACACTACACTTTCGTCTATCATCTTGCACTTTTCATTAGTCCACAGTTCACCTTTAACGCTCAGGAGATGATATTTGAACGGTGGTATCAGCACTCTATCTTGCGAATCGGGAATAGGGTATAATTTGGTATATCGGAAGATTAAGGAATTAAGAATGGGTATCTTTAATACACAAGTGATCATCTTACCAGCAGAAATGACTTGAAATTGCGAGAACTTCAGAATTTTGAAAACGTGTATCGTGTCTAATTCGAGCAGTTCCTCCCTTTTATATATAACTTTTAAATGGTCTATCATTTGCGACAATTCTACATCAGTTATAACCTCTAAATTTGTAATTTCTGTGAAAGCTAAAGAAATGGTTCTCTCGATAGTATTAACTATTCTTAATAATCTTTCAGCCAAATAATTATTGTATTGAATTATTAAGTAAGTTTCAAAAATGTGATTATATTTATTGATTTCTTTCTCAAGTGAATAAATGTCTTTTTTAATAACTTTTAGGTCTTTAGAATGCCTATCTGTGATGTGATTTGCGAAGGAGGTATAGGCGTTCATTTGTTTAATAACAACTTCTTGTTCCTTGAAAAGTGATTGTAGGTTCTTATGTATCTCTGTTAAATCGTTTTTATCCGGATTACCTGTTATAAATTTTAAACCTGTTCCTAGAAAATTAAATAATCCACGTTTTTCTCTATGATTGAATTTTGACAGCTTAATCTGAATTTCGTGGCAATAATTCTTTAATGCAGACAAGTGAGGGTAAGTAATATTATTTCGTGTTTTAATCTCGATCAAATTTAGATTGTTTAATAATTGTTGGTAACTTAAGTCTAATTCTGTCATGTTAAAATAAAAATAGAATTTGTGATAATGGCTTATAGTCTTTACATTCCCTAAGTCTTCTTCAAAGTACCCATTCGTTTTAATTTTGTCTATTTGAAGGCCCAGGATCTGGCTGGACAGGGGAATCCTGTAAGGAAAATTTCTTTCTTACTCGTTTAATTTTCCGTTTATTAATATTAGTTTTTCTATTTGATCTTTCGTACTTATTACTAAGGCACGTCTCGCATTCGTTTATTAATTTATTTATCCTAGTTTTCATATCGGGCCAGTAGTACCTACATTTAAGATGTTCGTACGTTTCCGTTACGCCGTTGTGATTTTCTGAATGGTATTCGTTAATTACTTTTGCCTGCTCTTCGGGGTTTTCTACGTCTAATGCTAAAATGTTACTCTTTGTAATATTAATTTTGTTATCAAATAAGTGTCGACAAATTTCTAAAAATTTTGGTTCGAGTTCTTTATCCTTAAAGTAGATGCAATATAAATTGCTTGGATTTATGAACTGTTTGATAAATTTTGAAAAATCTTCTAATTCGTTTCCTCTTCTGATGGTCACTAATAGGTGTTGTTTGGAAAAGGGTTTTTTAATGATTGTGTTGAATTTGTCACCTAATTTAGCTATTATGCGATTATTGAATTGGTTTATTGGTTTTTCAGTAATTTGCATGGTGAATACTGGGTTCTCTACTGACGTATGTTGAGTATTTATGGTATCGCTTTCTTGTTCGTCAATCCTAACGTCATTATTAGTTAGTACATCGTCTGCGTCATTATTGGGCAATTCTACCTCTTCACCTATGTTCGGGAGAATTGACAATAAATCTAAATCTAACTCGGGGTTTACTACTTCCTTGAGGTTTATTTCTATCCTTGAAAGGGCATCGGCTACTAAATTTTCCTTTCCTTTCCTATACTCCACTTTATAATCAAATTCCTCTAATCTCAAGCGCCATTTAATTAATCTAGAATTCGGTGTTTTGAGAGAAAATAACCACACTAAGGGTTTATGGTCTGTTTCTATTATAAATTGTTTTCCATAAAGGTACGGTCTAAAATGCTTAGTGTTTTCTACTATTGCTAACAATTCGCGCTCTATGGTGGAATAGTTTTTCTCTGCACTGTTTAATGTTCTCGAATAAAACGCTATAGGTTTGTTATTTTGGGATAAAACACCTCCTAAAGCTACGTTAGAAGCGTCCGTCGTTAGGCAGAAAGTCTTGTCGAAGTCAGGGTAACTTAATATGGGAGCATTGACTAACAATTCTTTACAGTGATGAAATGCTTGCAAGTAATTTGGGTCGTCAACATTAATTTTGGCACCTTTTTTCAAACATTTTGTAAATGGTTGTGCAATCCTAGCAAAATTGCAGATAAAACGCCTATAATAACCTACCAAACCTAAAAAGGCTCTAATCTCTTTGACGGTCTTCGGTAGAGGGTAAATTTTTATAGCTTTTATTTTATCAGGGTTAGGTTTGATTCCATTGGGAGTAACGACATGTCCCAAAAATCCAACCTCTTTGCGTAAAAACTCTGATTTGTCTAACTGAACTTTTAAGTTATAATGTCTTAATTTTTCAAAGATTTTCTTGACGTGCAACATATGTTCCTGAAGGGATTTTGAAAAGATGACTACGTCATCCATGTAAACAAAGCAAAATTCATGTAAATACTCTCTCAATACATTATCCATAACCCGTTGAAACGTACTAGGAGCGTTTTTAAGACCAAAGGGCATACGAACGTATTCCCAATGACCGTTATCTACTGTAAAAGCCGTTTTCTCAATGGATTGAGGATCCATTTCAATCTGATGAAACCCTTGCGCGAGATCTAAAGTAGAAAAGTAAGTACATTTCCCTAAATTATCGAGAATGTCTTCAATTCTTGGTATCGGGTACTTGTCCTCTATAGTTTTTTCATTTATTTTTCTAAAGTCAATGACTAAACGCCATTTTTTCTTTCCACTAGCGTCAGCCTTTTTCTTTACTATCCATACAGGTGAGCTATATGGAGATATGCTAGGTCTAATTATTTTATTATCTAAGAGTTTTTTTATTTGGTTTTGAATTTCCGTTTTTAATTGGTAGGGGTACCTAAAAGATTTACAAAAAACTACTTCGTCGTCTGATGTCCTGATTTTATGCTTTACTGCATTGGTAAAGGTTAAGTTGCAATTCTCGTTATAAAATACGTCCCTATATTTTCTGCAAAGAGCTAAAATTTCGGTTTTTTCTTCCATGTTAAGATGAGATGTTCTTATAAGTTCGGATAAAGTTAAATCATTAGTTTCAGGATAGTTTCCCTGCAATCTTTCAGTAGTTTCCAAACTTGTAAGGTGCTCTACTTCTATTTGTTGATGAAAATTTATTTCCGTATTAAAATCGTAATCTAAAGGTATGTGACACAATCCATCTTTTGAAGTAGCTATTGATTCGGGGATATGAACATTTCCTATTTTTAATTCTGGAATAAGAACGTGTCCCTGTTCTATGTTAACTGGAATTTTAATACTTTTACTGACATATTGCTTAAACGGTTTATAATTAAGCGGGTTTAAGTCAAAATAAAAAGGAATTACAACAGTTCCTATCTCTAAATTTTGAGAATTGTAGTCTATTTTCGCACCAAGCTTTTTGAAATCCTCGCTTCCTATTAGGGCGTCGAATCTCTCGTGCCATTTTATGATATGAAAGTTTATATTATTGTTAATGCCAAATTCCTTAAAAATGGGATATGAAACATTATTTTCGTCTGTAATAGTTTGTCCTAAGCTTTTGACACTAAAGGGTTTTTTGAAGAAAAACTCTTGAAAGTACTTATATGCGGGTCCCGGATTTAGTATCGAGTTGGATGCACCACTATCTATTAATATTTTTAAATCTAATTCTGGAATTATAATGAAGGGTAATTTTGGTTTACTGCTAAGAGAGTTTACGTCGAGATTTGCTTTTCCGAGGCTTCTATCCGAAAATCTTCGGATTCTTGGTAATATTCTGATTCTGAGAAATCTTGAAAATTGTCTGAATGTTCGTAGCCTTCGGTATTTTCGGGATTAATATAATCATTAGTTAATTCGTCAGGGGTCTCAAGGTTATATAGTTCTTCTGAAACGAAGTTACGCGGTCCCGTGGCTTGGAAGTGATTTCTAAAATTATTCGTCGTACCTACAGGGGGTTTGACTGTGTTATTTGTTGATATGGACATCGGGGTTGGTTTATAATTGTTCGTATTGTGTGAAGCCGGTTTAGTTTTAAAAACCTGAGAATTTGTTGGAAAATTCCTATGTATAGGTTTACTTTGAATGTTAATTGGCCCTCTCGGGAATTGATTTTTATTTGGATAATTACTGACGGCAAAATTTGGTTGTTGATTATATGAGAAAGTAGGCGACTGATTAAATGGAAATTTCGGTTTTTGATTCTTATGAAAATCTAACTGCTTCTGATTATTTCTAGCTGGGGTTTTACTTCTAACGAAATTCATAAAACTAACCTGTTGTTTATAGTTGTCGTAATCTCTAAGTTTGAGTAAGCAGTCTTCTAGAGAAGTTACCGTTTTATATGAAATAAAAGAACGGTATGGTTCTAATAAACCGACCTTGAATGTATCTAAAGCCTTTTGATTAAACATTTCTACTTTATAGTCCCTCAGAGCTTCTTTGTCTTCGCGAATACTTATATGCTCTAATACTTGTTGCAGTTTATATTTTATGTTCTCGTAGTATTGTTCGTAATTTTCATTTAATAATTGGTGACAGGTAATTAGGTCGTTTTCTAACAAACCTTCATTCCTAGGATCTCCGAAACGATTTAAAAGAGAGGTTTTTAGTGAGGTCCATGTTTTACAATTGGAAATTACTAAAGTGTCCCTAGCTACACCAGTTACCTTCGCACAACACATCTCAAATAAAAGCCTATTAAAACTACACGTTTCCTGTCCTTTTTCTTTGTTTCCATAAATGTCAAAGAATTTTTCGCTTTGCTGTATGAAATACGATAAATTCCTACTACCGCCCTCATACTGAGGAATCATTTCCTTAGCTAAATTAATTTCAGTAAAATTAACAGCCATTTTTGCTTGACTTGTATTTTCTAAGCCAACTTCAATTGAAGAATTTAAACCGCTTGAATTAGCACGGCTCAAAGGTGATCTTGAACGATCTCTAGCGTTATTCATAAAAATATTTAAACAATCACTTGTATATCACTAGGTTAAAAGGATATCACTAAGTTAAAAGGAATATTTTTTGTTCACTTACAAGAATAGAGTTGCCAATAGCATTGTCCTGATGTCGGGTTGCCTAGCGGGTTACCAGGTGAAGTTCCACGGCGGTGTTGGTCCTTCCGGTACAGGTGGGTGAAGCGCCTTCCTCGTTGCTCTACCAGTGCTAGTTTGTAGGTGAGGTCCGTCGACGGTCGAAGGAACTCAGCAAACTTGGATCGCAATGTTGAAGTCTTCAAAATTATTTGTAGGTTTCGGGATGCCCAATTAAGATTTAATAATCAACGAAACTTTGTACAAGAGTCGTTTGAGCATCCTGTTCGCAGCGCCAATTATGTTCGATGTTATAGAGAACTTGTTTTTAAAAATTAAGTTTTTATTAAACTCTAAAATTACACAAGTTACAAAACTAAGAACTAGTATGAGTTGACTAAACCGAAGTTCAATATCGACTAAACGCTAACATAACGAATCCGCTCCATGAAACCATCTAAGGACAAAGAGCAAAGTGTTTAGAAAAGTTTATGAATGGGGCATTCTAATTATGAATGAGGCGATCTAAAAGTGCGCCCCGGATAACATAAATCTTAAGTAACACATGGCATGAATAATGAATAGTTTCCCTTAATACATAAACGTGTCCTTTGACATAATAATATATGCAAGAACAAAATATACAATTACAACAACAATTGAATAAACAGCATCAAACCATCCTTGAATTAACTAGAGAAATCAGACAAATGAGAGAAGACCTGTATCATGCCAAAACCACGGAAAAGTAAGATGGCGGAGCTATACAAGGTAGCCTTATGGAACGCGGACGGTATTCTAAATCATAAGTATGAAATAGAGCAATTCTTAGCCTTGAACAAAATTGATATCCTACTAATTTCCGAAAGCCACTTAACCTCAAACACAGGCTTCAAAATACCATACTATACAATCTACAATGCAGCACATCCAGATACAGAACGAAGAGCTAGGGGTGGAGCTGCAGTCATCATAAGAGAAGCTCTAAACCACAATTTATTAAACAAAATAGAAGTACCACATCTTCAAGCATCAAGCGTAGTCATAGAAGATTGGTATGGTCCAGTTACTATTTCGGCAGCCTACTGTCCTCCAAACTATCGTGCTAACAAAGCGTCATTCATAAGCTACTTCAACCAACTTGGCAACAGATTCCTAGCTGGTGGCGACTTTAACGCAAAACACACCAGTTGGGGCTCCAGGCTTACAGCACCGGGAAGAGGAAGAATACTATATGAGGTAATTCAAGAGCTGCATCTCGACCATCTCTCAACATACAAACCCACCCACTGGCCGACAGATCCACTAAAACTACCTGACTGTATAGACTTTTTTGTCACCAAGGGGTTCACACCTGATTATCTAAACATTGAACCGAATTACGACATTGCATATAACCACACGCCGGTAATAGCCACTATACTGACGGGTCTAAAAGAAAAGGAACAACCTGTAAAACTCTGCAATCTAAAAACTGACTGGGACTTCTATAAAGAACTAATAGATAAACAAATAAATCTTAAGGTGTCACTCAAAACACCAAAGGAACTGGAAGATGAAGTGCAAAACTTTACAACGCTGATACAAGAAGCAGCCTGGGAAGCAACACCAATTCCAACAAAAAAGAATAGGAAGTGGAACTGTCCACCAGTTATTAGAAACAAAATCAAAGAAAAGAGACACCTTCTTAAACTTTGGCAAAGGTCAAGACATCCTCAAGATAAGACAAATTATAATCGAGCAGCAAGACAGCTAAAGGAGTATCTAATAGACCTCAAAAATGACTCCTTTAAGAAATATCTTGAAAACTTATCACCTACAGAGGACTCTAACTACGCATTGTGGAAGGCCACAAAAAGACTAAAACGACCCCGAGAACAAATTCCACCTATTAGAAGAACCAACGGAACCTGGGCGAAGACAGCGAAAGATAAAGCTGAAGCATTTGCAGATCACCTGCGGGATGTATTTAAACCGCTTCCCTCAGCCAATGAAAATGAAGACATTGAAATAAACACATTTCTAGAAGAGGCTGAACAACCAAGCGAACCCATAAAACCTGTCACCCCAAAAGAAGTTAAAAACCTCATCAAAAACGATCTAAATCCTAAAAAGGCGCCAGGTTATGACCTGATCACAGGACAACTCGTGAAGGAGCTAACTCGCAAAGGCGTAGTGATGCTAATACAGCTCTTCAATGCCTCACTCAGACTGAAATACTTCCCAGGGAAAATGGCAGAAGTAATAGTAATACAAAAACCAGGTAAACCGCCACATGAGCCCACCTCTTACCGCCCGATTAGCCTCCTACCGATAATGGCAAAAATGTTAGAAAAACTAATAGCAAAAAAACTAAAAGACACCATCGTTGAACGTAACTTGATTCCGAATCATCAATTCGGGTTTCGAAGTCATCATTCAACTATCGAGCAAGTCCACCGAGTAGTTAATACTGTAAACAAAACGTTTGAGGAAAAGAGCTACTGCACAGCAGTATTCCTTGATATCAGCCAAGCCTTTGATAAGGTCTGGCATCAAGGACTGCTTTACAAGCTAAAGAGAAATTTGCCAGAAGCATTATATACCATCCTTAAATCATACTTGAACGAAAGATTTTTCAGAGTACGATATGAAAACGAGGTAACAACGTTAAACTCAATATCATCAGGTGTTCCACAGGGAAGTGTGCTTGGACCTATACTGTACTTGATTTTTACAGCCGACTTGCCGACAAACACAAATGTTACCACAACAACATTCGCTGATGATACTGCCATATTAGCAGTACACCAAAATCCGATTGAAGCAACAATATTACTGCAAAACAACATTAACGAGATCGAGAAATGGACCAAAAAATGGCGCATCGGTATAAACGAGGCCAAATCAAATCATATTGTATTCACAAAATGCCGTGGAGAATGTCCGACAGTCACAATAAACAACCAAATAATCCCTACCACAGACACAGTTAAATACCTGGGTATGCACCTCGATAAAGGACTCACATGGCGACATCACATCTGGCAGAAATGCAAGCAACTAAACATGAAATTTCGCAAACACTATTGGCTATTAGGACGGAAATCACAATTAGCACTCAGAAACAAACTCCTTGCGTACAACGTCATCCTCAAGCCAATTTGGACTTACGGGTTACAGTTATGGGGAACGGCATCGAAAACCAATATAGCAATCCTCGAGAGATTTCAGGCAAAGGTGCTGCGGACTATCATAGACGCTCCCTGGTTCGTCACAAATAGTGATATTTACAATGATCTGGAAGTGCCAAAAATCAGTGAAGTGATTGTGGACTACAGCGCAAAATACATAAAACGTTTAGAAGTGCATCCAAATGTCTTGGCAATTAATTTGCTAGATAACAGTCAGCAAACATATCGTTTAAAAAGGAGAACGCCATTAGACTTGACTCATAAATCTAAGTGATAGCATAGTTTGTATAGTATGTAGTATTAGTATAGTATTAGTATTAATAGTAATCATATCTAGTATCGTAGTATCATATTGGAATATGTACTATAATGCGCATATAGAGAGTGTTGTTCACTGGAACACACCTCTTTATGTTAATTAAATTAATTTAATTTAATTTATGTAAATCAGCTTATATGTTTATTGTTTGTAAAAAAACAGATTGCATAGTAAACGTACAAAAAAAAAATAAGTAACGAGTATATATAATTTAATAAAATATTCAACAGTGCTCGGTAGTATATCCACACAACAACAAATATCACAAACCAGATTTCATAGAACAATATAGTAAAATTTATCACAGATTGAACTCACCAGTCCAAATATAACCAAACGCGTCTCGAATTTAAGCGGTAGCTAAGGTTTTGTTTTGTTTGTCAAGTTGAAATCATCGCTAAACCCTCAGTTGCAAAAATACATAGTTATTCTAGTAATCAATTGTACAAAAAACCCACCATTTCCCAAGATCTTGGTTTAATATAGGGCGTAATATAACCCGAAACACGCTTATTAGATCTCGCTCTAAAGAGGCGTAATTGCTTAACAAACGATCGGACTGATTTCGCTAATTTCTTGCAAAGCGGGGCCGCAATAAGCTAAGTTCAACCGAACTGACAGATCTCTCCACTGAGATCGAGTCCAAAATCTTTTAAATATGCGTATGCAAGAATTGCTTTACAAAAATTTACATAAGTGAAACCTTATCGTCCCTACGCTGGTACATTAGACACAGCCTGAGCTCTAATGGTGATTTGAAATGTCAAAGTTAGCAAATATTAAGTTGTTACACAACAACATAGGTTTACTTTAAACTGCAGGTGAGTTATCACAATATTAAATCAATTAACTTATCAAAATCTGGCCGTAGCCCAAAGCGCTACAATAAATAATAATAAACACACTAAAATGGGGCCCATAAAACACAGGTTAAGTTGGCCGAGCTAAAACTGCACAGGAACGCTGAATGTATTGTAAAAGACAGACCTTGACTGCACCAAGTGACAAACGTGTAGACCGGGGACCTGATGCTCGATGTCGAGGAAACCAGGTGATCAAACGGGCTTTACTGCAGGTAACGTAGAAATCTCGGGCCAGTAAATCTGCAAGCCTGTTGTAAGGACTGGAAATCTCCCAAACTCACAGCTAGCCGACTGCAACAACTGCCTGGAGAAAGTGCTCTCCAAGAGGGGCCAAATCCTTCCACCAAACACCTCGAAGAATCCGGCGCCACCATATACAAAGCTCGATGCACACCAACAGGGATGCGTTAGTTCATACTAAAGGACTGCTTTCCTAATCTGAGTGCGTTCACCTCCCGTACCAAAGGGGAGCTAAACGGGACAACATTTCGCCTTAGAAATATAATCAAGAATTGTCAAAATAGCATACCGTTAGATGTTCTGCTCCAAATCGCCCAAGTATAACATGTGCTTGTCAGATAAATTCCGAACAGAAGTTCGTGCTTGAAATGTACCACAACAAAAACGTCAGAGACGTCTCCTCAACCAAATTCATACCAAAATGTAAATTTTCATGCTAGGATGAGCGTGACAAAACCGAATTACAAATTCGTGCATCGATTAACCAAAGATGCTTCTCACTACATCGGTATTCTAACAAGACAAGATGGCTAATAAATGACAGCTAGATCCAAGATTCCAAATTTGCGGAAAGATCGTATCTGCAACCAACATAGCAAGCGTACGAATGGAGTCATGTATTGTAAATTATAGGGTAAATAGCTAGAACAAAATATGCAAAGTGCCTTGAATTAGGCAGGGATAAGGCAAATAGTTAAATTAATACGAAAAGTGACTTTTGGCCCATAACAGTGTTTCCATGTGTTAGGAAAGTACTTATCCTATTCTTAAGCATGCATTAAACAAACTTGTTAAGTAAGACAGAGTTGTATGTTTCAAGATGATGTTGGTAATCAGATCGTGACCAGGGCTTTTCTTGTTTGGTAGATTCTTAACTATGATGGCCAATTCTTGCGGCAAAGTCGAGCTGATATCTATTCCAGGTTGAGGCATGTGAGATTCTAGGTGGTTAAGTATTATTTTGGAGAAGGTGGTGTGTGTTAAGGTGATTATAACTAAGTAATTCAGTAATGACAGTTTGGTAAATGTTTTTCTGAACGATATCTAAATGGTGGTCTTGTCTGCAAAGAAAATATGTAGGATCATCAGGTGTGATAATTTGTAGATAATATTTTAATGCATAATATTTAAGCTTAATCCCATCGGAATGCTTTTTCAGCAGCCCCATACAGTGTTTTTGCAGTTCCAGGCTCCAATCAGGAGAGTCGGTTGAAAAGTCTTAATTAGTGCTTGAATATCTTCTCCAAGTAACTTTTCATTTGCTTGTTTATATATGTTAAAAATATAATTGTCGCAGTTTCCCTATTAAGTTGAGTTGTACTGTTGCAGTTTCTAAACTGGTTATGTTTGAAATATCGATTGAGTTGCGAGAAATTTGGCTTTTGACTAAAATGGCAACGCCTCCAGACTCTTTTCTTGTTTCTCTGTCCTTCTATAAATACGATAACTGGTCACTTTAAAATTCTTATTGTAAGCTAGGTGTATTTCACTTATATGAGCTACGTCTATTACAGCGAGCTACAAAGGCTAACAGAAGCGATTTTTGTGTTTTGCCACCATTGCTGTTCCAGT
Source organism: Agriotes lineatus (assembly GCA_940337035.1). Classification (NCBI taxonomy): domain Eukaryota; kingdom Metazoa; phylum Arthropoda; class Insecta; order Coleoptera; family Elateridae; genus Agriotes; species Agriotes lineatus. The sequence goes on along the minus strand of CALNHX010000329.1, from coordinate 73,232 downwards.
TTAGTATTTGAATATTAGTAAGAGTTTTAAGATTAAGAGCCATTGTCTACGAAAAGTGGGAGGAGCTTGGCTATAAGATAATTTTTTCTCCAAGGCTTTCGATTGTGTGGATCACAACATTTTATTTAAAAAACTGAGTTGTTATGGTATTAGAGGCAATGCTTTGTCCTGGTTCAGAAGCTACATGGCGGGACGCACCCAACGTGTTAGGATAATGAATGAGAACAAAACCTTTATATCATCATCTAAAGATATAAGCTCGGAATTCCTCAGGGTAGCATTGCGGGCCCATTATTATTCATTATATATATTAACGATTTGCCAAATACTCCGAGTGGGTCTCGTCATGCGACTTTTAACTATGCCGACGATACAAATTTGGTTTTTTTGGGTACTAGTGTGTTGGACTTGGACGCTGAGTTAAGACATTATTTTGCTGGATTGAGGATTGGCTCATGCAGAACAGACTAGTGCTTAATAAAGATAAAACTAATTGCGTCATCTTTGAAACAAGCCATTCCGTATTGCCCGTGCCGGATCGGTTAACTGTTGGTAACTCAGAAATAAAATTGACTGAATTTGCTCAATGTCTTGGAATGCGTGTCGACAGGAACCTGAATTGGTACAAGCATGTAGAAGGATTGCGTAAAAAGTTGAATTCTGTTCTATATACCTTCCGAGTTATTAAGGACCATCTTAACCTCGATACACTAAAAGTTCTGTACTATGCTAATTTTCAATCTCTTATGAGTTTTGGCATAATTTTCTGGTGCAACAATACTCCAAATAATATACAAACAATATTTGTAATACAGAAGGCGGTGCTGAGAACGATGTTAAAGACGAAATCCACGCGTGCTTCATGTAGGGGCTACTTTAGAGCGAACAATATACTGACGGTCGCTGCTCTGTATATTTATAAATGTTTGCTATTTGCATTTAGAAATAAACAAGCACTTGTTGAGTTTGAAAGTACGGGCATATACAATACGCGTAACCGTCATTACAATTTTCCGAAGCATAGATTAACCATGACCGAGAAATCTGCGTACTATATGTGTATGAAGTTCTTTAATTGCATGCCCAGCGATATTAACAACATATTGTCACTGAGCAATTATAAAACAGCTGTACCTAATTTTCTGTTAAATTTAGAACCATATACCGTTGAGGAGTTCCTCAATGGTGCATAGGAAATTATTGTATTTTTGTTGTTAAATATCTTAGCATATGAAATCCTATACCATTGAAGAGTTTCTTCAGTGGTGCATATTTGACGTTTTTCGTTTTATTATATGTTGTATGTAAAATGTATTATGTATAATATTATCGAAATAAAAATCATTATCTATCTATCTATCTATCTATCTATCTATTTGCTGGAGAAACGGTTTAATAATTTCGAAAATGGATTACAATTATTGTTTTATTTTATTCAGATAACAGCTAAAGACCAAAGTCGTATGATTCTCAAAGAAACAAATTACTACAATTGGCAGCAATAGTATAAAGAGAAAATAAAAAAATACAGTATAATTTAAATAATTGTTAAATATTCTAGTTAAAATAAAATTTCGGGTTGTTACGGTATTAAATTGTCCTTACGACACCCGCAGACAGGCGAGTATCGAGTGCTAAACAAATCGGGAAATGGGACACGCTCACCCTGAGAGATCGTTAAAACAGGCTAAAGGCCTCGGCTCGAATGCCCTCAGGAAGATGCGACTGGGTCAAAACGGTACGCCACAAGGCAAGCGTGTCAAGGTATATACTGGGTATTGTTAAAGAAATGGGCGCCACCAGGTCTGTCTCGGGGTATACACGTTCAACCGGACCTGGACGGTTAGACGGGTCGAGAAGTACTCACAGTACTATGTCGGAAAGATACTCAAATAACTATAATACTCGAATGACTATTTCGGGTAAAATACTCGAATAACTATTTTGGGAACCACGGTGCAGGGCCAGACACAACCACCTACCTGGAACGCTCATCTGTCTGAGCACAGTGACACAGTCACCCTGTAACAGACATGCACAAAACGCAGCAGAGAAAAGAACAAGACGGTAAGGTTAATATATCTATTGGATCACCAAGATAATGACCTACTAAACATTACATGCAGTACAGACCATAAACACGGCCACTTGTTAATATAGCTTAATCGTTAACTCCAGCTGGGAGGCGCCTTATGCTAAGGTGACGACGTCCAGTAGAGCCGAACTCCAAATCCAGGCCGGCTACAAAGAGGTAAACAAAAGGCTTACGCCGTGATACGTGAGAATAAGACCTGAATTCGGGCTCGAGTAGCCGGAACTTCCTGTATTATAACTATCAACAAAGCTGCCTGGCGGTACAAACTGCCATTTATACACTGGCAAAATTGGACGATGCGGGCGAAATAATTTAAGCTGACGCGTAGCCTCAGCGTCCGTACGCTCCAGTAAATGCTAGGCTGACAGTGCGTGGCACTGCGTAATTTTACAAACAGATTTAAATAACAATCGCGGTCTAATTGAAAGTGATGGCCGCACCAGCGGTAGCACACCACGGTAAATTTTGGGACAAAAGCACTTGTTATTATTAGTGCGTATGGTATATGATCGCAGCAAAAGTTTTAGGATGTAAGTACTTGGTGTTATTCACGAATACGGCATGTGATGAATGTGCCTGGTATTATCCATGCATACGGCATATGATGAATGTGCTTGTTATTATTCATGCATACGGCATGTGATGCAGTAACTTTTTGAACGAATGTACTTGATATTATTCATGCATACGGCTTGTGATGCAGTAACTTTTTGGACGAGTGTACTTGACACTACACTGATTTGAAAGGAAACACTTGAGCGATCGAACTATTCGCACACATGCGGGCGAAATTAGTATAACTTTACAAGTTTTTACGTTAGTAAGTTCGGCTGAAAGTAGGCGAGAAAAAGCTCCATAATGGTCGCTGTACTGGCACCTGGCGCCTAATGTGGAGGTGGCGAAATCAGAATGGGTTACGTGTCCTGACGGATCCCCATATACAGGGCGGAAATGGTGTCGACCTCCCTCGGTAATGCCAACGGATGACGACGTAACTGCGGCTTGAATGAGGACAAAAAACGGAGTCCCGCCTAACAAAACAGGCGGACGGAAATGCTTGACAAGCCTACGTATAAACACTGCACACCCCCGCAGCGTCGCGCAAGGATTAAAACAAACGGACTACCACCCCACAACCACACTCAGCGACTTCCCTCTTGGAACTGCCGCGAGCCAAGCGTGCTTCATCTGCACCTGGACTCGACGAAGAGCGTTTCAACCAATCACAGCGTAACACGTCTCAATCACGCGGCCGTTCGAAGCGGGTCCGATACCTAACTCTCCTTGTCGCACCCATAGGCTAAATTTTAACTGGCCTGAAACAATTTTTTGACTTAGCCTAATTGTTTCGCCATTTATCCAATTATTTCAGGCTTAACCTGTATATTTTTAGTTAAATTATAAATCCTTTTGCATTTCGAATTCGTAAATTTTCCAAACCAACGCATTTTGTGCCTGTATCAAGTTCTTTTCGTTTGCACGATGGCCTCTCGACCTCCGCTATCTCTTATCAGAGTGCGAGCCTTCCTCGAGGAAACGAATTTTCGTCCGAGGCATTTATTCTTTTCGCCTCGGGCGGCGCATTTCGCGCGGCCCAGATTTTATGTTAATTATGTCAAATTACGTGCGCTCAACCAATATCATTGAGTAGTGTGTTTCCTAAGGGCTGATTATGATCAGGTACGGTTGCGCTTTTCTGTTTTATTATTCGCATAGTAATTGCTTTTTTCTTAGCTCTTAATTACCAATTTCAACCACGAGTTTATCTCGGAGGCCAAGCCTTATCGCATTTTCGACACTTGCTGGCGTTCTTCGTTTTTGGCTGCAAGGTGTGGATGCTGCCGCTGTAATCTCCGGGCATCCCCGGCAACTTCGTCCATAATATGCAGTTCACGATCACCTTATGTTGAAGGGTGTAGCTACCCCCAGCCGGCGCTTGCCTGTTTGCCGTTTGTGAGCGTTGGAGAAGCGAGGTTAGTTTGTGCTATTCCGGGATTTATATACTTATCTTCAATCCTACCTGTATTTTATATTTAAACATTTTAAACCCGTAAATATTCAAAATTTAAATGCATACGTTCCGCAATTATTATCATGTAATGTTCAATTTCATACATGCTCTTGTTTTAATATTTGAATTTTTATACTTATATTTAATTATGTTCAGAATTTAAATTTGCTATTTTGATGTGTTTTTACCCTCTGTAAAAGGTACAGTCACGCTTTTTATTTTCAATAGCCTAACAGAAGGTTTGATTAAATGACTGTGATAAGCTTATCCCACGAATGTTCTTTGGTAAAGTATTAAAATAACCCGAAAGGGGTTCTGAATTTTATGCGTGTTGAAAAAATTTTTTGGCTTAGCCTAATTGTTTCGCCATTTATCCAATTATTTCAGGCTTAACCTGTATATTTTTAGTTGAATTATAAATCCTTTTGCATTTCAAATTCGTAAATTTTCCAAAGCAGCGTATTTTCTACCTGCATCAAGCTCTTATCATTTGCGCGATGCCCTCTCGACCTCCGCGCTATTTCTTATCAGAGTCCGAGCTTGCCTTTGGGCACGAATTGTTGGTACTTGGCACTTGCTGTCTTCGCTTTGCCCGCCGCGTTCGGCCTGGCTAAAGTTTATGTTCAAGTCAATTTACGTGCGCTCAATTAATTTAATGAGCAGTGTGTGCTTCCAAGGGCTGATTATGATCAGGTACGATGGCGCTTTGCTGTTTTATTATTCGCATAGTAATTATATTTTTCTCAGCTCTTAATTACCAGCTTCATTCACGAGTTTTTCTCGGAGGCCAAGCCTTATCGCACTTTCGACACCTGCTGGGTTCGGCGTTGCGGTCTTTTTGGGGATGCTTCTGCAGCAGTTTTCGGCGCATCCACGTCGATCCCAACGATATGGTCGCAGTTCACGACTAACTTATTTGAACCGAAGGGTGCAGCTACCCCGGGCTGGGTTTGCTGTTAGCCATTTGTGCGCGCTGGAGAAGCGAGGTCAGTTCCGAGATTTATCGTTTTTTAATACCTGGATTTTACATTTATTTAAAATTTAAATGCCTACGTTTTGCAATTATTAACATGTAATGTAATGTTCAATTTGATACATGCTCTTGCTTTTTACATTAAATTTTCATGCTTACATCTAATTATGCCCAGTATTTAAATTTTCTATTTTTATGTATTTCGACCCTCTGTAAAAGGTACAGTCACGCTTTTTTTATTGTCAATAGCCTAACAGAAGGTTTAATTAAATGACTGAGGTATGCATATCCCACGAATGTTTTTGGTAAATTATTAAAATAACCCGAAAGGGGTTCTTAATTTTATGCGTGTCGCAACCTTCAGTTAAGATACACAATTTTGTTATTACATTATTTACATTTTAATTATCCTGATCATTGATTACTGACATTTCAAAACTTTTATTAATTATTAATTAAATGCTAGTCACTTGCAATTTATTTTTCTTCTTATTATTTGAAATCTTTTGATTTCTGGCGCCCATTTCCATTTCCTTTTCCTTTTTTTTGAAGACATTCCAGGGTGCATAGCTGATGATTTGAACCTACGATCTAAGGCCGCCGATATTTGAGCTAGTTCGGCCATCGCGGTGAGTAAAGAAAGAGTTTTTCAGAGCTGCCGTGGTGTATAAATGGTAGGGGGGTTGATCTGCGATTTTTACTACCATTGCTTATTTTATTAATTAATCGCAGGTCGGCTTCCTTATTGTTTCACTGGCGCGACCAACGCTATGGGGCTCGATTTTGGTAGTAACATCAGCTGTGTTTACCTGGATGTCTTTATTTATCAATATTTAATTTTGTACTCTTTAAATTTTTACTTCATATGCCATTTTGTAATTTTCACATCTTGTTGCAGTGCACGTATTTATATTTGACTTTCTTTTCTTTTCCTTTCTTTACGTATCCTTTCGTCGGTTGCTTATTGACTTTTCTTCTCTTATTTTTCTTGACGAATGATTGGTTTAGCAGTATGTTTATAGGTAGTGTGATGGACTTTGTTGAAAGGGTATGCTTTGGTGAGTGAGGTTTCTGAATGGTTTCTTTGATTGGCTGCTTGTGTGCTTTGGTAGTGTAGTATGTTTGGTTTTTCCTTATCCTTCCTTTGGTTGCGTATCGGTGGGTCGAGGGCTTGCGTGAATTACTTGTGCGGTTTGGCGTAGTTTACTCCATTTTTGGGATTTTTATTTACTTGCCTCACCGTACTTGTGTTTACTCAGGGTCTCGACGGGTTGTTTCCGGGTTGTTTTTTCTGGCTTTTAATTTTTTTGATTGCGATTATTATGCATTTCCTTTTTGGATGCGAGTTTCTTGTTGGCTGCGTCCGATGTGAGGCAGTCCTTGTTTTAGGTCCCTGTTCGGTGTAAACAGGGTGTCAAATTTTTTTCTGTGTCCGATGTGGTGCAGGTTTTTCTTCTGTCAGACAGGGGATATTTTTTGCGTCGATTTTGATGCGCTATTGCATCTTGTTACGCATTGTTTTATGCAATTTTTTTGCGTTTTCTTATGCATCTGTTTGCGTGCGGATTTTCCTTGCGATTGAAGGCGGTTTGCTTCCCTTGTGTTTCCTCTTCTTTAAGCGTGTCCATGTCTCCGTAAACCCGGGTCACGGCATGGAATAGTAGACCTAGCCAGTCGAAGCTTGGATGAGTGGGTGTGGCAGCGTGAGTTTTTCCGAACTCTGGTTTTTTGGTTCATTTTCCTCTTCTTTCCTTTTCTCTTTTCCTTATGTCCTGTTTTTTCTTCTGTTTTTAAAAGTTGCTGTAGGGTATGTTCCCTATGGATTTTGCATTCTAATGCTTTTCACTTTCCTTTTTCTTGCCATTACTTCCGTCTCATTTGAGGATTTTTTCAAAAGCGCTTTGCTTATTTGGATTTGGACTATGGTATTATAGGATATTGTGACCGTGGAAACACCTACAGTGTCCCTTTTAAAAACTTGTTTTTTGTGCTTTTTGTTTCTGGCGTAGGGTGGTAGGTTGGACATGCAGGGAAGGTCACTGTTTGGGAACGTCACCATCTAGTTCTTCCCTTTTGTAACGTTTAGGGTGGTAGGTTGGGCATGCAGGGAAGGTCACTGTTTGGGAACGTCATCATCTAGTTCTTCCCTTTTGTAACGTTTAGGGTGGTTGGTTGGGCATACAGGGAAGGTCACCATTGAGGAGCAACGCCACCTTGTTCACTCTCTAAGCAACGCTAGCAGTTGGGGTCGTTTCTCTCCATATTTTGGGATTTTTTCTAAGAGTGCTTTCCCCATCCGTGCTTGTGTTCGCTTAGGACCTTATCGGATTTGATGTTCAGGTCTTTGTTCATAGCTTGTTAGCTATGTTGTTTTTTATGTGATTTTTTGAGACGAGTTTATACTTGTTTGGGGTTTTTTAAATTTTATTGTTATTTGGGTTGGTTTTTCGGCCTTGTGGAGATTTCTGGGGGTTGGGGCTAGCGATTGTGTTGCCATCCGACTCAGTGAGGGAGCTACATTCAGTCCGTCACCGGCGCGCCTTTTCCATCTAGCTGCGACGACTGGCTGAATGCCCGAGCGGGGTTTGGTGGTTGTGCGGTCGTTCCCTCCGGCTTCTGGGGTCTCTACCTAAATTCGGGGCGGGTATGGTTTTTAGGATGTTTTCCTGGGTTTTCACCCGAATCTTTTTGTCGCAGTACTTACTGTGTTTCATTTTTTTGAAGATAATTTTTTTACTCTCATACTTTTTGATGTTAGGTTATCTTAGATTTGGAGTGAGTGATGAAGATGCGGTGCGAGCTTTTCGGATTTTTGTGAGTTTTTCGGATGTTTGTAGTAAGGTGGATTGTGTCCTATGTGATGCAGTCGGTTTTTGCTGTGTTTAACAGTTTTTTAGGCTTCTGTCCGATTTAGACAGAACGTCTATTCTTTGGCGGTGTCCTATGTGGTGCCCTGTTATTTTTAAGTCGATTTATAAGGGTTGTTTTCCTTGGCTTATCTTCTCGAAAGAGGATTTTTTCGATAGCGTTTTGCTTTGTGTGTTGGCATCATCGATCTCATTCTGAAATTCTTTGGTTCCCTACATTTTTTTTTAATGTTTTCATATTTAAACCTTTTTATTTCTCTTGGCCGTGGGGAGTGAAACAATTTTTTGGCTTAGCCTAATTGTTTCGCCATTTATCCAATTATTTCAGGCTTAACCTGTATATTTTTAGTTGAATTATAAATCCTTTTGCATTTCAAATTCGTAAATTTTCCAAAGCAGCGTACTTTCTACCTGCATCAAGCTCTTATCATTTGCGCGATGCCCTCTCGACCTCCGCGCTATTTCTTATCAGAGTCCGAGCTTGCCTTTGGGCACGAATTGTTGGTACTTGGCACTTGCTGTCTTCGCTTTGCCCGCCGCGTTCGGCGTGGCTAAAGTTTATGTTCAAGTTAATTTACGTGCGCTCAATTAATTTAATGAGCAGTGTGTGCTTCCAAGGGCTGATTATGATCAGGTACGATGGCGCTTTGCTGTTTTATTATTCGCATAGTAATTATATTTTTCTCAGCTCTTAATTACCAGCTTCATTCACGAATTTTTCTCGGAGGCCAAGCCTTATCGCACTTTCGACACCTGCTGGGTTCGGCGTTGCGGTCTTTTTGGGGATGCTTCTGCAGCAGTTTTCGGCGCATCCACGTCGATCTCAACGATATGGTCGCAGTTCACGGCTAAATTATTTGAACCGAAGGGTGCAGCTACCCCGGGCTGGGTTTGCTGTTAGCCATTTGTGCGCGCTGGAGAAGCGAGGTCAGTTCCGAGATTTATCGTTTTTTAATACCTGGATTTTACATTTATTTAAAATTTAAATGCCTACGTTTTGCAATTATTAACATGTAATGTAATATTCAATTTGATACATGCTCTTGCTTTTTACATTAAATTTTCATGCTTACATCTAATTATGCCCAGTATTTAAATTTTCTATTTTTATGTATTTCGACCCTCTGTAAAAGGTACAGTCACGCTTTTTTTATTGTCAATAGCCTAACAGAAGGTTTAATTAAATGACTGAGGTATGCATATCCCACGAATGTTTTTGGTAAATTATTAAAATAACCCGAAAGGGGTTCTTAATTTTATGCGTGTCGCAACCTTCAGTTAAGATACACAATTTTGTTATTACATTATTTACATTTTAATTATCCTGATCATTGATTACTGACATTTCAAAACTTTTATTAATTATTAATTAAATGCTAGTCACTTGCAATTTATTTTTCTTCTTATTATTTGAAATCTTTTGATTTCTGGCACCAATTTCCATTTCCTTTTCCTTTTTTTTGAAGACATTCCAGGGTGCATAGCTGATGATTTGAACCTACGTTCTAAGGCCGCCGATATTTGAGCTAGTTCGGCCATCGCGGTGAGTAAAGAAAGAGTTTTTCAGAGCTGCCGTGGTGTATAAATGGTAGGGGGGTTGATCTGCGATTTTTACTACCATTGCTTATTTTATTAATTAATCGCAGGTCGGCTTCCTTATTGTTTCAGTGTCGCAACCTTCAGTTAAGATACACAATTTTGTTATTACATTATAATTATTCTGATTATTTACTACGGACACTTCAAAACTTTCTATTGATTACTAATTAAACGCTAGTCACTTGTAGTTTATTTTTTTCCTATTATTTGGAATCTTTTGATTTCTGGCGCCCATTTCCATTTCCTTTCCTTTTTTGAAGACATTCCAGGGTACATAGCTGATGATTTGAACCTACGATCTAAGGCCGCCGATATTTGAGCTAGTTCGGCCATCGCGGTGAGTAAAGAAAGAATTTTCAGAGCTGCCGTGGTGTATAAACGGTAGGGGGGTTGATCTGCGATTTTTACTACCATCGCTTAATTTTATTAATTAATAGCAGGTCGGCTTCTTTATTGTTTCAAACGTGGCAGAACAAACTCCATACGAATACCTGCAGTAAACAGCATACAAAGGGTGGCTCCAAAATGTTGCCAACTAGGGGTAACGACTCTAAAGGGTATTCAGAAACGTTATTGCTATATCATGAGATGAACTATTGTCTGAACTAAATTCGAAATACATTCAGGCTACTCTGAAGGCCTGAACTATTAATTGAATTGCTAAAGACTGCAAAAGAGTCTGACAGGGTTAGACCACGTCGTCGTTGTAGACAAATACCCAACATTCTCTGGCTTAATCTGTCTTGCATCTTCTATTGACTAACGTTTCGCAAGACATTGCAGCTTGCGTCATTAGAGTGATAGCCGCTCCGTTAATTAACATAGGTACATTAGCGATTGTCGTGTTTGTTTTTCGAAATATTAATTGATGGTGGACGCACTACATCGGCCAGCACATTGTTTCAAGTGTAGAAAATCCTGTTAAGCAAGTAATGTTGTCTTGTCCTCATTTTGACATTTTCCTTTCCGAATTTAAACTCATGCCCACAAAGTCGTTTGTCAATGTTCAAGATATACACATACGAAAAATCAACTGAGAAGTGATTGCGAGAATTTTGTACGTAACTATTAGATCACCTCGCAGTCTTCAGTCGGAAAATAAAAGAAAATTCGCCATAGATAGTCTGCCTTCGTAGGATAATCTTGCTCTTCGAAAAGGAGTACGAGTAGGGTACCTACCTCTGTAGCCTCACGAAATGAATTTGATCCGCAACCCGATCAGGACACCAGCCCGCAGCCGTGTGCGTATTCAAGATGAGGTCTCACAAAAGTGTTGAACAGTTTAATAATAAATGGATACTACATGCAAGTAAAAGACTTCTTTAGCAGAAAAAGGCTTTTGTTTGCGCATTTTCATGTCTCTATAACATGTTCGGACCATGTAAAGTTCTTCTTTATATGAACATAAGATCAGTGTACGAATCGACATGTGTAAGCCCAATGTTATTAATGTTATAAGAGAGGCACGGATTATTTTTGCCTCACCGCACACTTGTAACTGTTCGCAGGCAGTAGCCATTCGTGACACCACCTCGTAATACAAGCCAAGTCATTCTGGAGCTGGAAGTTATGCATAAAAAGATTTGCAGATACTTTCGGGTCATCGGCAAAAAATTTCTTCTTTAAAGAGATGTGCAGTGATAAGTCTGATACATACACCAAAAATAATATTCTTCTTCTTCTCAGCCCGTTGACATCCACTGCTGGATGTAGGCCTCCTCTAGGCTTCTCCATCTATTTCGGTCTTGGGCCACCAAAATCCAATTTTTACCCGCAACTCTCTGTAGATCATCTCTCCACCTTGCAAGGGGTCTTCCAACACTCCTTTTCCGTTCTTGTGGCCTCCATTGTAGTGCGATCTTTGTCCACTTTACGTTGTCTCTAACCACGTGTCCCGCAGAACGCCACTTCAACCGTGCCACTCTTCCAATAACATCTTCTATGTTTGTTTTTCTTCGGATATCCTCATTGCGGACTCGATCGCGAAGGCTAATGCCTAGCATTGCCCGTTCCATCGCTCGTTGACATACTCTTAACTTATTGGCACGCTTTACCGTTAGTGTTATTGTTTCTAGGCAGTAGGTTGTAACAGGTAAGATACAGGTGTTGTATACTTTACGTTTAAGACTCAAAGGTATTTCAGGATTTTTCAGGATATAAGAAAGCCTGGAGAATGCTGCCCAGCTAAGACTAACACGTCGGCTTATTTCAGCATCCTGATTTTCTGCTCCAGTTGTTATTATGTGTCCAAGGTAATTATATTCCCTAGCTAGTTCAAGGTCTTGGTTTCCGATGGTTACTTTTAAATCTCCGGTACTCATTATCTTTGTCTTCTGCATGTTCATAGTGAGACCGACTTTTATTGATGCTTCTTGGAGTTCTCTTATCATATTAGCGAGTTCTTCTGCATTGGTACTGATCAGCACGACGTCATCTGCGAATCTTAGGTGACTTAGAAACTTGCCATCCATGCTGATACCCTTTTCCTGCCACTGTAGGTTCTTAAACACGTCTGCGAGGGACAGTGTGAACAACTTGGGCGAAATGGGATCTCCTTGTCTCACTCCTCGTTTTATTTTGATCCTGTTAGTGACGGTATCTTCATCAACCTTAACGCACATCGTGGCATTTTCGTATATGTGTTTTAATAGCCTCGAGTATCTGGAGTCTATTCTCGCGTTGTTTATACCCTGTAAGATGGCTCAGGTTTCGATGGAATCAAATGCTTTGTGGTAGTCTACAAAGGCCATGTGGTAAGAGATATTGTATTCCGTGCATTTTCACCTACCCGGACGATGAAAATTCTGTTGATCAGAATATCTTGAATCCAAAGTAAAAGATTGTCATGTATTCCAACATGATTCAGTTTAAGCATTAGTCGTCTTCTGTGTACCCTGTCAAAGGCTTTAGCAAAGTCTAAGTAAATCACATCTATTGGTTGGTTATCATCCACATCCAAAGATCAATCATTAACGCATTGTATAGTATGATCTAAAATTATTTTCATCTAGTATGGCTATGTTCCTAATTTATGAATGCAACTATAACTGACTTCAAAATCAAATGTAAAGTATAACATTATTTTTTATGAGGAAGACAGTGTTTACTTTACATTAATTTACTGAATCACCTCATTGTGAGAATGGACCAGATCCTGATTTTTTTTCCAGTTGGTAAGATTGTCTTGGAGATCTTTTTCTGTCCTTGCGATAAGTGCTATATCATCGACTGGTTCAAGGTTCCGGTATCCGATATACAATGATTTCGTGTTCGTCCACATAGGTTATGAAGAGTAGGAGGCTCATCCCTCCTACTTGTCGTACATGTTATTACTGACTACATAATTTTTAGTTTCTTTGTATAAGCTTCTGGCTGGTCTAATGAGCTTTTCAGTGACGTTTTTTTTTGCATAGGTTTTCCCATATTTTGGCTCTTGGGACTCTGTCAAACCCTTTTTCCATATCTAAAAAGGCCAAGTAGGTAGTTTTCTCATTCGTTAGTGACTTATCTATGATATCATTTTTTGTGAACACGTGATCTTAGGTACTTCTGCCTTTTCTGAATCTGCTCTGTGTCTCGATCAGCTTTAGTTAAATTACTAATCTTAACCTCTTCTCCAGTATATGTTTATATATTTTAGTTATTGTATTTAATAGGGTTATTTTAATTAATTGTTGCAATCTTTGTTGTCTCCTTTTTTTAAAATTGGAACTATCAACCTAATTCCCAATCAGTGGGTATTTTTCCTCTTCCCATGCGTTTTTTAATATTTCCCATACGAGTTGTCTCCCGTCTTCTCCCATAGTTTTGGCCATTTCAGTAGTTATTTTGTCGGCTCCTGAAGCTTCGCCATTCTTTAATCGTTGTATCGCTTCCTGCAGCTCTTCCATTGTTATATCCTTCTCTTTTGCATTCCTCCCTTTTTTACCTTTGTCCTCCCTACTGTGAACTCGCTCTTCTATCGTGGTTCCTGTGTGTGAGAGATTATCGAAGTATTCCTTTCAATGGTTCATAATCTTCTTTTCTTCTATCAATAACTCTCCGTCTATACTTTTAATTGTTGTTGTTCTTGTATTTTTGCTGCTTTAGAGGTTTTTGAGTACTTTATAGAACAGTTTTTGGTTTCCTAGGCTATCCCTTTCTAACTTCACTTCAAAATCTTCCCATGACTTTTCTTTTGCTTCTTTGGCTAACCTTTTAAGTTTTTTTTTTGTTCTTTGTATAGCTGGTAATTTACTTCTATCTTGCTGCTTAGGTATTTTTGCCATTTCTTCTTCTTGTTTTTAACTTGTTGCTTTATTTCGTCCGTCCACCATGATGTGTGTTTTCTGCACTCAGTCGTCATACTTATACCGCACACTCCTATTGCTGATTCTACAAGACAGTTTTTGAAGATTTCCCATTTCTCTTCCATGTTCATTTCTTTTAAGCCTTTCTTTACTTTTTCTGGTTTATTACTTATTGTTTTTCGAATGTTTTTGCGGCTTCCTTGTTTTTCAGTTTATTATATGATCTTGTGCTTTTGTGTTCTGCATTTCTTACTTTCGTTATATTATTGCTTTTTTCATTTTCTTTTTCCTTTATTGTGGCTACCAGTAGTTAATGGTCGCTATCTATTCAACTTCCTCTTTTAACTCGTACATCTAGTATTGCTATTTTATTATCCCTTTCGATCAATATGTAATCAATTAATGATTTTTTTTCTGCTCGGCTCTACCCTAGTGTACCTGTGTATCGTCTTGTGTTTATAAAAAATGTTTATTATGACTAAGTTATGATCTAAGCAAAAATTCAGTAGTCTTATTCCGTTATTAATTTTTTTTTGTTTCTCCGTAGTTGTCAACAACTGCTGCGTTTTTTCCCTACTCTTCCGTTAATATCCCAGCCGCGCATATTTTTCCTTTTACTGTTTCCATTACCAGAGTCAGTTCTTCCAAGAAACTATTCTTTTTATCTAGTCTTTCATCGTCATTTGGGCAGTACACTGCTATTATTGTCTTCGTATGTGTCTTGTTATTCAGTTCTATTGTTAGTATTCTTTCAGATATTGCTTCCCATTTGTTTATTTGGTTCTTAGCAATGTTACCTAGTATACATGCTGCTCCCGCAGCTGTCCGTTCGTCTTCGTTAACTCCGCTCAATATTAATATATGTCCATTCTGTAATTTGAGAATTCCTTTCCCCTTTTTTTGTTTCTGTAACTACGAGGATATCAAAATTTGCTTTTTCAAATTCATTGCTTAATTCTATTTCTTTTCCATTTATACTTCTTACATTCCATGCTCCCATTTTCAGATATTCCTGCTTCGGAACTTTTTGTCTCTCCATTTTTTGTTGTTTCTCCGAATTTTTAACTCCTTAGTTGTTTCCCTATTCTTTTTGTTCATGGTACGGCAAAATTTTACTAAGAAAAGTTGTTCAGAATGATAAATTATTGCCCTATACCAAATTTTACCTACTCTAATAAACGCATACATTCGTCTTGACGGAGTAATGTTAACCTAAGAGAACGTTTTTGCGAAGCAAAATGGTAAATATTGGAGAG
Organism: Agriotes lineatus; assembly: GCA_940337035.1. Classification (NCBI taxonomy): domain Eukaryota; kingdom Metazoa; phylum Arthropoda; class Insecta; order Coleoptera; family Elateridae; genus Agriotes; species Agriotes lineatus. The sequence goes on along the minus strand of CALNHX010000329.1, from coordinate 58,142 downwards.
TTCTGTTAAACTTTACTTAAATGAAGGGGGCATGGAGGTGACTTATTTTACTCGTATGAACGAATTAAATGAAGAAAACTGAATAAGTTGAAGTTACATTTATTGAACAATATTTAGTGTACATACAAATTTATTGCATGTTATTAGATATTTTTACATCCGGGAAGCTATCTATATACTCTTCTAGTTTGTCGTGTTCTACCATTGTTACTTCTAATTTTTCAGCATCCACAACCAGGCATCGTAGATGGTACTCAAGTTTATTGGAATCTTCGGTATTCTTGGTATCATCGGATTCATTGGCGTGCTTAGTGATTGATAATATAGTGTTTGTTACAAACAGTCGTTTTTCTGGTATTACTTTAACTCCGGACCAGATGCACGCTGATAAACTTACATCGAAAATTGGCATACAAGTTACTGAACCAATTTCTGAATCTATAAATAGAGAAATTTAATTATTCATAGAGAAAAACAGGCAGTAAAATACATTTTTGTCCGTGAATTCCACAGATTTTTAATCAGTTCAAACGATGTATTATTTAAACCTGAAACCTTTGTATCCCTATTCTAAATTATATGGATTGATATATTTCAATGGAAAAACGAAATTAGAGCTACGACGTACAAAACATCGTTATTAACTTTTATGCCCACACAATATTTAATAGCCACAAATAGTAAAGAACTGAAGCAATTGAGAAATTGATTTTATTGGCGATTGGTAGATAACACTAGTAAATACAATTTAACAAGAAATATTTACCTGTAGCATGGGATGCCGCTAAACCGACTGTTAGCAAACATAACACGTAACTGACCTTCATTTTGAGTGAAGCGTGCTGTTATGGAGTACGTTTTGGTTTAAATAGTATTCTGCATGTGGTTATCTTTACCGTTATAGATTTATTACCTCATTTTAAAGTTGGAAATATATAAAATGTTATCAGTATACAAAGACGTGACTGTTCCATGAGTGATATTTGGACATTAAATTATTTTGTTCAGTTTAATGTTATACAATAGATTGTATGTGTAAATGAGTTATAATAGTTATTTACTCAACAAGTGGGATAACAGCATCATTAATATACGTGTGTGTAAGTTACAAACGAGTGCGTAGCACGAGTTATGTAAGCACACAAGTATATTAATGATGCATTATCACACATGTATTGTACAAAATTTTATCTACGACTGCCTAAAATTGAGAAAAGTGCATTAAGAGAAATGTCAGATCTGTCATTTTCAAAAATATTTTAGTAGGTAAATGTCATTATGTCATTCATTTGACACTATTTCAGTTACGTAATGAAGTCATTACACAACTCAGTTGCGTAATGAAACCATTACATAACTGAGTGGTGTAATGAGCTTCATTACGTAACTGAAATAGTGTCAAATGAGTGACGTAATGAGTTACTTATCCCACTGGAGTAGATAATAGTAGATTATGCAATGAGGGAGAGAAATGCGTTATTTTGCTGAGGTGCAATTTCTGACTCGAGAGCGAAGCCCGAGAGTCAGAAATTGCACTGAAGCAAAATAGAATTCTCTCCGAGTTGCATTACTATTTTTTTTCGAGTTGCATAAAGACTTAAAACGGAAAAATTGTATTTTTTAAACGTCATTTATGACATTTTAGTTAAAAATATTTTAAAATTAGTAACATATGGTAAATTTTAAAGTTGGTGGCACTGTAAGTCATTATAACAAGAGCTCACAATTATGTCAAATTCGGGGTTAGCAGGTTAGGTTTTGCGTCAGTTTGTGTCAAAACTGACGCAAAACCTAACCTGGTTATCAGGTATCGAATTTGACATAATTGTTGTGTCAGTCATAATGAAAACTCCCTAGGGAAATTTTTGTCTTATTTAGTCTCTAGGGAGTAAATGTTTTACTTCTATCACAATTTTGATGCTATAGAAACCGACTTCTACTCCCGGTCGTGGAAAGAAACAATATTATTGTCAAAACGTGATATTTTGTCCATATAATTTTATATTTGAAATGTTAATCAACAAAGATCGTGACACATTAAATAATGTAACGGCTTAATTCCAAAAACGTGCAACATATTCGCAATTGGGTAAAGATTTTAAGGAATAGATAGATAAGGGAAACGTAGTCCTAACTCTATTTTATTTAGTTGCTGTAAAAGGTCATTGAAAGAAATACTTGCATTATAGTTAGATATCTTATAAGATTACACTATAAACAGAATTTACTGATAAAAAACTTCTGGTTCAATTTTCTAAATAGTTATTTGTCCAGTTGAACTAATTACACAAAATTAGTCATATCAATATACAGCAATCTCAAATGTAAACGGTTAAAAGTTTGAATGTTTTTTATTTGTTTTAAATGGGCACTCCACCGCATCTCTCTCTCTCTCTGCAAATTACTTTTCCTTTTTTCTGCACATAGATAATTTTTCTACTTGTTTCTTTTTCAGGGAATATTCCAGGTGGTCTGTTAAAGTTGGATTAGTTGTAAAATTTTCCGGTTTATACATTTGCTTATTCTACCAGCGTCGTTTTTAACAATTTATTGAGATTTCACATGTGGTTGCCGCATGAGATTTGTTTCGTAGACTTAATTTCTACCGTGTCATGGATAGTGTTGCCAGACGTCCTGATTCACCTGGGATTAAGTATTTGTCTGAATTTTACACGTTAATAATTGTATTACGGTACTGTTACGACCTACTTAAAACCTAGCTATTAAAAATATACTTCTAGTGATAATTTATTGCAAATATAAAAATCTGTAGTGGGCTTTACTTACCTCGCAAGTAAACGTAGTGACACTAAACAATTTTAAAGACCAAATGAAACTAGGGGTAAAAATATTATAACTTTCGTAATAATACTTAAAACAACTTAAAAAACACTTGGTGACGCAAATTACATAAATTTTCGAATAAAAAAGAATATTACCGGCGGTGGGATTCGAACTTTTGCGCCTGCGAATGCAATTTCAACGCTTAGCAGTTGCCCATTCGACATCGAAAGACCCTTCGCATCTATGAGATGCGACTACCTCAAACTATTATCGTTGACCCCTTTGATCTCCTTTACAAGATTGACTGTGTACCTATTGGATCCCATTTTCATCAAGGGTAAAACCGGAGCTATGTGCAAATTGTTACTTTTAACTAGTCCTCAGTTAAAGCAAAAATAATTTTTTTTTATTTTTTAAGATGCTCACCCTGTATATATTTCTCCGACATCTCGGTTTCATGCCTGGTAGGCATATAATCTACATGCAAAATATCTTCCTCCAATAAATAGTTTTTGAGTTATACATGCAACCGGCAGATATACAGACAGACAGGCACACAGACATACAGACAGACAGACAGGCAGACAGACAGGCAGAAGACAGACTTAAGAAAGTCTGATTTTCGTCATCTAGAGATCCTGAACGTGAAGATGTGAAGAAATCTCGGAAAGTAATTGTTTCGCGATTTCAATATTTCCTTCCTCTTTTAGACGAAAAAAGTAAAAATAAGTAAGCACTAAATACAATTACTAACACCTGTTACATAAGTTTTGGTAAAAACTTATACTGCCCTCTGGGACATGGTAAAGCTAATACATCTAGTCAACTATGGAGAAAGTCGTGCGCGATCTCTCAGCTGCTGCGGATCGATAATAAACTGGACTCGCTTATAACTCTGTTTTAATTGTGCAGAAACTGTTTAAATATTTAGTTTCTTGATAGCTGTTATTATTCGGCCTTGCTATCAGTGCCGCATACGAGTGCCAAGTGCCCCAGCGGGCCAACGGCCTTGCTTGGACCGTGAACTCACTATCGCAGTTATCAAATAAGCAGCATGAACACAGTTCTGAATCAACCAAAACTTATTTATCAAGGTAAAAATGCACCACTTAATTTAGATACCCCAGATGGCGACGAACCTAATAAGCGATATCTCTTTGAGCCAGAAACCCTCATCATAAATAATAAATATTATTTACCTAATAAAAACAATGATACGACACAAAAGGAAACAAATCCTAGTGAATCTGAAAATTCCCCTAAAAAAATTAGGGTACCTCCAATATTCTTACATGGCCCAATCAAATATCAAAAAGTAATAAAAGATCTCGAGAGACTAACACAAGGAAGATTTACTACTGGATGTGCAAACACCGCAATAAAAATTCATTTACAAGACCCAGATCACTACAGAGCATTAGCCTTGTACTATGATGAACACAAAATAAATTACCATACATATCAGAATCCTCAAACGAGAATTGTCAAAATCTTTTCACGTAATAAACGTAACTCGCCTCTATAATAGAGAAAAATTGCCTATACGCATATGCGCAGTTATATTGAAATCAACCGAAAACTCGAAAGATATCTTTAAAATCACACACCTATTCCATTGCATAGTTGCAGTAGAACCCCGAAGAAAATCCTCGGATATACCTCAGTGCCATCGTTGCTAAACTTATGGCCACACCAAGAACTATTGCAAACTACCGCCCAGATGTGTCAAATGTTTAGGAGCACACTTAACCACATCATGTAACAAAGCCAAGACCGATAAACCGCAATGTGTCCTTTGTGGAGAACAACACCCGGCGAATTATAAAGGCTGCCAACATTACTTGGAATTAAAGAATAATAGACAATCACAAAAGCAAATTCCAGAAATAAATAAGAATAATAATCCAGGAACAAGCCATATGTACGCAACGGCAACTACAAGACCCATCCAAACAAGAACATATGTAAACGTAGTCAACAATCACCCAGTTCAACTGAAAACCGAATCTAACTTATCTGATACCATCACAAACATTATTACTCAAATAATAACCTCTATCACAGAACAAATCAAAAATAAATTAACACACTTAATTAAAAATCTTTTCCAAAATGGCGACAAATAAAAACAAGATATTTAATCACATAAAACTCCTTAATTGGAACCCCGATGGCATCAAAGCACAACGTGCGACTTTCATCGATTTTCTTAACCGTCACAACATTGACATAGCCTTCATAAGTGAAACGCATCTGATCAAAAATGAAAAGTTTACAGTTCCAGGGTATCGTGTATACAGATATGACAGAATAGCTCCAATAGCATCCGGCGGAACCGCGATCATAATTAAAAACAACATACGTCATTATCAAATAACTAGACACGATGTACTAAATTTAGAAGCAATCGCAATCGAAATACTACTCCAGCACAATAGTACAGTTAGACTTGTTGCTGCCTATCAACCTCCAAACCGAAAACTTATGCCTGAAGATATCACCTCTTACTTTAATACGAATCACCCTACACTTCTTTTAGGAGACTTAAATAGCAAAAATACACTCTGGGGATGTCGTACAAATAACCCTAATGGGAAGAAACTACATGAAGTCACTACTCAGTACAATATACACATTTCAGCTCCCGCAGAAGATACTCATTATCCTTACAGAACTAATCATAGATCAGATATACTTGATATAGGATTGCAAAAAAATTTCACTCAAATATTCAATCATCAGGTACTCACTGAACTGGACTCGGATCACCTGCCAGTAATCATAACAATGGACAATTCACCCGAAAACGTTATACCACCCGCAAGGTTAATAAATGGAACAGTAGACTGGGACAAATTCAAGGTGCTTTTGGATACCAATATTAAACTACGAAACATTCCCTACACCACACAAACAGTAGACAAAAGTGTTAAACACTTAACCGAAACCATAATACATGCTGTTCAATCATCCACACATTTAAGTACTAAAACCGTAGGACATCCACAATCGAAGCCGGCAAAGTATATACAAGAACTTATTAAAACTAAAAACGCATACAGAAGATTGTGGCAACGCACACAAAACCAAGCGTATAAGACCGAACTAAACAAACTATGCCATCAAGTAAAGTGGGAGCTTGATAATTATCGAATTAGTAAGTATAACCAGTACATATCAATGTAGATAGCAAAGATTCTTCCTTATGGAAAGTAACTAAACAAATTACCCGCAAGACCAACATTATACCTCCAATCAAATACAATAATACCAACTATTGCACAGATAAAGAAAAATGTGAACTAATGGCAAAACATCTCCAAAGTGTCTTCACAACAAACATTGCACCATAAAATCTACAGTACACAAAGAGCATTGAATCTGAAGTAGATGCACAGATACCACTAACAAATCGGAGTGACATTCTTACAACCACGCCCCTGGAAGTAAAGGAAATCGTCAAAGGATTGCCAAACAAAAAAGCACCAGGCCATGATCAAATTCCAAATGCCGTACTCAAAAACTTAACGCCAAAAGCAATAGTTTACCTAACAACTATTTTTAATATTTCTATCAGTATTGGTTACTTTCCAACTTCCTGGAAGATAGCCGAAATAATAGTATTCTTGAAACCAGGCAAAGATAAAAATGATCCGAATAATTATAGACCATTCTTCTTAGCATAGAATTTCGGCTTAGACCGCGTAGTATTTGTATATGAACACCCAGCATTTTTTGGCTTAATGTGCCTTCCACCTTGTAAAGTCGAGCAAAAACCCGCGCGATGGCCATGCTCTTTGGTGGCTCGTGTTGTTTGAGTATCTTGAGAAAGAGGATACTTAGGCAGATTTGGCCGTTTTGCTGTTTGTGCATCCATATTCACTAACGTTTCGCAAGACCTTGCAGCTTGCATCATCATAGTGAAAGTCGCACTAAGAATCGAAGGTCGGTGTGGAGCTATTTATAGTCCTCTGTGCCAGGCGCGCGGAGTGCCGTAACGCTGGTTGGTCATCCAAGTGCAAAGTAATCCGTGGGGCGTGGCCGTATGACGCACAGTGGTTGTAATGCTTTAGATCGTGTATCACAGGGGTCCACGTTTTACTAAGCTTAAAGCCATCTTCCCTGTTGATATTATTTGGATGTTTTTCTATTTCTATGGCTTCACGTATCATTCGTGGGAAGTAATGAGGTATTCCGGCAAGTACTCTGGCATGCTCAAATTCTAGAGTGTGCCCATTTGTAAATGTATGCTCAGCTACGGCTGATTTTGTGATGCGCTTGTATTTGCAATCGCCTTTGTGTTCTTGGAGTCTTAGATCAACGGAACGACCAGTCTGTCTAATGTAACTCGAGCCGCAAGAACAAGGAATGCGATATACGCCAGCGGTTTTTAAACTTGGAATCTTGTCTTTTACCGATCTGAAGCCGTTACCCAAAGTTTTCTTGCTCTTGATGTTTTGATGTTGCATCGTTGCAAGACACGTCCTATCTTATCAGTCGAGCCTTTAACGTAAGGTAGAAATGCTAAGCCTTCCAGAGGTGGAGATTCTTCTTTAGCCTTTTTTGTCATAGTCTTGTCTAGTGCTTTTCGTATGGCGGTAGTTGTGTATCCGTTCCTTTGTAAAGAGTTAAACAGATGTAGCTTTTCTCTCTCTAGATTTTCCTCGTCTGAGATACGAACGGCTCTTGTCGCCAGAGTCTGGAGAACTGCTTTTTGCATTGGATGATGGTATGAGTCAGCATTTAGATATCTGTCCGTGTGTGTTTTCTTTCTATAGACTGCATGTCCTAAACTGCCATCTGATTTACTTTTCACCAGGACGTCTAGAAACGGAATACTGCAATTCTCCTCTACTTCCATTGTGAATTGTATGTTGTAATGTACAGAATTCAGGTGTTTTAGAAACAGATTCAATGTCTGGCGTCCATGTGACCAGATGACAAAGGTATCATCTACATATCTTTGAGATATGTAGATGATACCTTTGTCATCTGGTATCATCTACATATCTTAAAAGACAAGATTCCAAGTTTAAAAACCTCTGGCGTATATCGCATTCCTTGTTCTTGCGGCTCGAGTTACATTGGACAGACTGGTCGTTCCGTTGATCTAAGACTCCAAGAACACAAAGGCGATTGCAAACACAAACGCATCACAAAATCAGCCGTAGCTGAGCATACATTTACAAATGGGCACACTCTAAAATTTGAGCATGCCAGAGTACTTGCCAGAATACCTCATTCACAGAGGACTATAAATAGTTCCACACCGACCTTCGATTCTTAGTGCGACTTTCACTCTGATGATGCAAGCTGCAAGGTCTTGCGAAACGTTAGTGAATATGGATGCACAAACAGCAAAACGGCCAAATCTGCCTAAGTATCCTAGTTCTCAAGATACTCAAACAACACGAGCCACCAAAGAGCATGGCCATCGCGCGGGTTTTTGCTCGACTTCACAAGGTGCAAGGCACATTAAGCCAAAAAATGCTGGGTGTTCATATACAAATACTACTCGGTCTAAGCCGAAATTCTATGCTAAGGAGAATACTTCGAGTAACCGCGAAAGCCTCAAACAGTACATAAATATAGACCACTCAGCCTTTTATGTAGCATATCTAAAGTTCTAGAAAAGATTATACTTGTAAGACTAAATAGCTATCTAATCAGTCAGAAAATCCTACCCTTTTTCCAATTCGGGTTCAGGCCACAGCATTCGACGACACACCAGCTGCCAAGAATATCAGAAGTTATCATAAAGGGCTTTGAAAATAAACAACACACCGCGGTGGCCTTTCTGGATATTGCGCAAGCCTTTGACCGAGTATGGCTAAAAGGTATAATTTACAAAATGAAAACACTAAATTTTCCAGAATACCTAATCAACCTTGTTCACTCTTTTCTCACAAACTGGGCTTTTAAAGTTAAAATTAACTCCACGTTATCAGAATTAAAATCCATTACAGCCGGCGTACCACAGGGTTCAGTGCTGGGACCCGTACTATGTAATATATTTATGCACGACATACCCACTTCGGAAACGACCACCACTGCCATGTATGCAGACGATACTGCTGTCCTCGCACAACATACAAATATCACAATGGCAGCCGAAACAGTCCAAAATTCTTTAAACAGCTTCCTAACATGGTTCAACACCTGGAATGTCAGAATTAACCCCACCAAGTGCTAAGCAAAAATATCCACTCTCCGGAGACCGACTGAACCAAACCCTATTACCATAAATGATCAACCCATCGCGTGGAATCCAAAAGATAAATCAGTGAAGTATCTTGGATTGCACTTCGATAGGCGACTAACGTGGAGCCTACACGTTAATAAAAAACTACAAGAAGGTTACGCAAGAATGGCCATGTTTTACCCCATACTAAACAAAAATACGTATCTAAAAAGAGCCTACTCTAAAATTTTATATCAAAGCATCATAAGACCAGTTATAATGTATGCCTGCGTTGTATGGGGTACTACAAGCAAAACAAACCTTAAAAAAATACAGACGCTGCAAAAAAAAAGTCCTGAGGATAGCCACAAATGCCAGATGATATGTACGGAACTCCCAGCTTCACCGCGAATTCGCAGTACCAAGCATAGAAGAGTACCTACATCAAAATCACAGTCAAGAAATTCTTCATTAAACTCAATAATTGCCTCGCAACAGCTCAATATAGTCTTGGAAAGAAATCCATAACCACGAGCCTAAAACCAAGATTACCACAAGACGTCCTACTCTCGGACAGTGAATAAAAGTGTTTCCTCCTAACAGTGATACTAATTATATGTGTAGTCTATGTCAGGGCTGTCCAACATGTGGCTCGCGGGCCGCATGCGGCTTTCCAAGATATTTTTGCGGCCCGCGGATCGATAGATACTATACTTTCAGGTAACATGAATCTAGAATATACATTATAAATAATTGAAAACAATTTAAAATATGACAGTTTTTACTTATCAACGAATGTCATTTAATCTAACTTACTTATCTCTGTAACGCTTGCTCCTGTATTAAATTTTTATTATACATAAAATGTATTTAAATTGGATACATCGCCTAATCAAGCGCTGCATAAATTCTACGCTTGAACTGGCGATACGAAATCCTAGCCGCGAAGTATGAATGATCGCGTCGTTCCCTCTCCAGTGGAAGCTAGGGCAAGTACCCCGATAACGAGACAGAAAAGGTATAAAAGAAGATTGCACTGCCAGTTCCAGTAACTTGAGAAAATTTTCCCTTGAGTCCACCAGTTCTGATCCTGTTATCTCCTTTTCTGCTTGGGCCCTCCGGTCTGACACGCTGAACTGTCTAACGGAGTAGGCCTCCAACCCTTACGAGACCAGGCTTCAAGGGAGATGATGTGTTGTACTGTCAGCCCGAGAAGTTCATTTTCCGCAAGAGAAAGACTGCTAGAATTTGATTTTACCTTGATTGTTCAACTTTCTTGGGAAATCAAATCCCTGAGACTTTAACCTTGTCTTAATACGCTGTACTGTCTTGCAGGGCTAACTACTTAAAAGCCATTTCCGACCGCCTAATTTTTAAACGCAAAGCCCGGCGCCCCGAGAGGTGAAATACTCTTTATAACCTCATTTTAATAATAATTAAACCTGTAACCTGTAGGAATCTAGGAATCGCAGCCTCTACCCCGCTTGTGTGTGGCTAGAGTCCTGTAGCCTCCCTTCATAAAGTCACCTTTTGGTAATTAAAGGCGAATTCCTGGACTTCGACGTTCGATTCCGCAGCCCGCAAATTCCCTGCCGGGAAAATGTCAACATTATTTTCCGGCTCAAGGAGAATAAATACCATCTGCATAATTTGACACCGCGTTCGCTCCAAGAACGACGCCGAGCCGTCGTAAGGTATCAGCAATCTCTGGTTGGATTTAGGCACTAACGCCCCCCCCCCCCCTCCATCTAACTCTTAAAATCGCCAAATTCACCGGAAAATTACAGCTTAAAATTACTGCTGAGTGGAAGGTATTGTTTTGTGGTGGAAGGTCCAGTTTGCAGGAACAAAAGACCTACTCAGCCCATTTCCCGAAGAATCGGCGTGCGTACCGGCGGACTACCAATAGGGACCCGTAACACTCGCCGGCGCATTGGGTTGCAGCTCGACTCACGAAACGAGACACCGTCCCAGAAGAACATTTTAAATAATGTACAACTCAGAGTTATTTTTAATTAATCATTGTAACTAGCTAAAAACATTATATTTGTTTTGATAATTATCTGGTGTTTTACCTAATCGAATATATATTTGAGTAAGGGTGTGAAACGTCACATCTCTATACGTAAATTTAAATTAAATGATGTAATTTTTTTTCTTTTGTCGGTATCTCAAGAACGGAAAGGAATTAACCTAAAGTGAACATATGGTGTAAGTTTTTCGGTTACCTCAGGAAACACCCTGTATATCTCTTTTATGTTTCAACGCTTTTTGTAATGTAACCTAAGCTTCTTGAATAAATAAAAATTAGTATTGAAATATACACGTTTTATATTTATTACAAATCACTCACAAAGTCGCATACGACACATTTTATGATGCGGCCCTCATAACCATCAAATTTTTTACAGTGGCCCTTGAGTCCCTTGAAGTTGACAGCCCTGGGTTAGATAACCTACAAAATTTCAGATTGGCCTGGCAATAACTAATGTCTTCTAGCAGTGGCTACAAGTATTAATTCTGTGATAATGGTCTCTTGTGCATCAGATAATTGTAGTACAAAGCAAGGTAATGGAATAGCGTTGTTCAGATTGCCCAAAAGTTTGCAACAACGAGATTATTGGTCTAAATTTTGCAAAAGCAAGAATTGGGCTCCGACTAATGCTTCACGGTTACGCCACAAGCTGAAAGGAGTTTCATTCGTAAGTTATTTGTCCTATTATAATCCATAATGTGTGTTACAATTTATAAATTCTAGCAGGAAACCGAAGAAGCAATGGATTTGGGCGTATGTTGTGAACCGAGCAACACACGTTTCTGCAGTGCTCTGTATATTCCTTAAATAAATCAAGTACTGATTTTAAAAGGTCGATGAAAACTAGAGCAGCTGCTTCTGTTAGTGATTGTAGTGTAGACGCTACCGAAATCGCAAAGCAAGTTGTTGCACTTCTATTGTAATCCAATGACTTTAAAGTTGTCGTGAATAAAGTAATTTCCGACACGTTGCACGACTTAAAGGCTAGAAGTAAAAACGGCTTGTGCCAAGGTTGCTTCGTTTGAAGCCAAATTAGAAAAAGTAAATCGTATACTGGACAGTATCTAACAGTATTCAGGGTGTAGAATTGGTTCACGCACCATAGGGATTTCCATGTTAAATTCTTGATGTTCAAATATTGGCTCCCCAAATGATTTTAGAGAAAAAGTGTAAATATGTTTCTTGTAGAGAAAAAAATACTGTATACTACCATATCATTACTTATTTTTTACTTTTCATAAAAGGGTTAAAATTAAGGAAATTAAAACTACTATTTTAGCAAAAATAGGTAGTGCCTTGGAATCGTTGAAACAAAAAACAATTGTTAGTTAGCTGTCATGTTAGCGTCTTGATAATAAATGTAGAAGTGTTTTAAGTAATTCTGAGATAATATCATGTATTCGTTGAATGAAAAGATCCTAATGGTGAAATGGTACTATTCTGGTAATAGTGCACGTGCAGTGAGTGATATGTTTGCTGCAGAATATCCGAATCGACCAATTCCAAGCCACACTACTGTTGACAGAATGATCCGCAAATTTGAAGCAACTGGTACTGTAAATAATAAGTGTAAATGTAATGAAAACGCCTTGCAAAATGTAAGACATCAAGAAAATGCAAACGCTGTCGACATATTACTTTCAGTAACTGAAAATCCTAATGTAAGTGTACGTCAAATGGGAGAAAATATTGGGATACACTACACTACAGTGCACAAAATTTTGAAAAAGCACCAGTACCGTTCCTATAAATATCAGTGCCACCAAGAGTTGCTTCCGAATGATATGGAGAGAAGGGCTGAGTTTTGCTATACCATTATGGAAAAAGGAAACGAAGATAGAAATTTTTTAAGGAATGTCTGTTTTACAGATGAGTGCACGTTTACGCTTAACAATGAGCCAAACGTGCAAAACTGTAGAATTTGGGCAACACAAAATCCTCATAATTATTTAGCAACGAGAACCCAATATCCTCAAAAATTAAATGTTTGGGCCGGTATCTTAGGGCATCATATTATTGGACCCTTTTTCCTTGATGGAAATTTAACGTTTGAAAGTTTTTTACAAGTATTATCCGAAGAAATAACACCAGCTATAAATGAGGTTGCACCGGAAAATGAAGAAGTTTGGTTTCAAATGGATGGATGTCCTGCACATAACAGTCGTGTCGTCCGGGAATATTTAAATCAAAGCTTCAATGGCAAAGTTATTGATAGAGGATACGGAATTTGTTGGCCTGCTCGGAGTCCTGACATTTCTCCTAATGATTTCTATTTATGGGAAATTTGAAATCAAAGATTTACAATGGTAACCGTTTTGAAGATTTGCAACAATTGAAAACTAGTATTCAAGATCACTGCAAAGAATTTCGCCAAATCAGTTGGCAAATGTCAGATGAGAATTTTATGATAGACTGGGTTATTGTTTAACAGTGGCTGGAGGCTTATTTGAACATTTATTATAGTAATTGTTTTTTTTTTTTGGTGTTAATTCGTTAAATAAAATTTACTTGTTCTATTGCAGATTATTATTCTCATTATTTTAAATTTTCAATATGCAAGAAAAACGAGATTCAGCTTGTTAAAATGACAGTGGCCTTGTTTCAACAGTTTATCAAAGCATCGTTGGTTTTTGTTAAGGTGACAGTTTAAGTTTCTCTGTTTTGTAGGAAAGGAAAATAAATTTTCGGCACTAGAATGCATTGTCTAAACGCAAAATTACTTAAAACACTTCTACATTTATTATCAAGAGGCTAACATGACAGCTAACTAACAATTGTTTTTTGTTTCAACGATTCCAAGGCACTACCTATTTTTGCTAAAATAGTAGTTTTAATTTCCTTAATTTTAACCCTTGTATGAAAAGTAAAAAATAAGTAATGATATGGTAGTATGCAGTATTTTTTTCTCTACAAGAAACATATTTACACTTTTTCTCTAAAATCATTTGGGGAGCCAATATTTGAACATTAAGAATTTAACATGGAAATCCCTATGGTGCGTGAACCAATTCTGTACCCTGTATATTGTTTGTGTAAGGGTCCTGATATGGAACGTCTATGATTGCTGTATTTATCACTTTGCAGTACTGAATTGGGCTCCGACTAATGCTGTACGCCACAGGCTGAAAGGAGTTTCATTCGTAAGTTATTTGTCCTCTTATAATCCATAATGTGTGTTGCAATTTATAAATTCTAGCAGGAAACCGAAGAAGCAATGGATTCGGGCGTATGTTGTGAAGTGAGTAACACACGTTTCTGTAGTGCTCTGTATTTTCCTTAAATAAATCAAGTACTAATTTTAAAATGTCGATGAAAACTAGAGCAGCTTCTTCTGTCAGTGATTGTAGTGTAGACGTTACCGAAATCGCAAAGCAAGTTGTTGCACTTCTACTGCAATCCAATGACTTTAAAGTTGTCTTGAATAAAGTAATTTCCGAAGCGTTGCACGACTTAAGGCAAGAAGTAAAAACGGCTTGTGCCAAGATTGCTTTGTTTGAAGCCAAGTTAGAAGAAGTAAATCGTATACTGGACAGTATGTAACAGTATATATTGTTAAGTATCCTGATATGGAACGCCTATGATTGCTGTATTTATCACTTTGCAGTACTAAATTGGGCTCCGACTAATGCTTCACGGTTACGCCACAGGCTGAAAGGAGTTTCATTCGTAAGTTATTTGTCCTCTTATAATCCATAATGTGTGTTACAATTTATAAATTCTAGCAGGAAACCGAAGAAGCAATGGATTCGGGCGTATGTTGTGAAGTAGTAATACACGTTTCTGTGGTGCTCTGTATTTTCCTTAAATAAATCAAGTACTAATTTTAAAATGTCGATGAAAACTAGAGCAGCTTCTTCTGTTAGTGATTGTAGTGTAGACGCTACCGAAATCACAAAGCAAGTTGCACTTCTACTGCAATCCAATGACTTTAAAGTTGTCGTGAATAAAGTAATTTCCCAAGCGTTGCACGACTTAAGGCAAGAAGTAAAAACGGCTTGTGCCAAGGTTGCTTCGTTTGAATCCAAATTAGAAAAAGTAAATCGTATACTGAACAGTATGTAACAGTATACAGTATGTCCCCGGATTGAGTTTACAATAGGTATGATTGACCAAAAATTTTCGAATTGGAATTTCATATTTTGGGATTCCGCCCGGCTTGGTGTGAAACTTATTTTTAGTTTACTTTCGATGTTTTAAAGACAAGTAGGCCTTGACAGGGAACCGAAAACAATTTAATTTTCAGGTAAACTACCCGTTTTGTTCATGATACGGCAAAATTTAACTTTTCTTAATACAATTTTTCCGTATCATGAACAAAAAGGGTAGTTTACCTGACAATAAAATACAATTTAAAAAAAAAGTTTTTTATAAGTTTACAGATATTTCTGAAATTTGGTATAGGGCCATAATTTATCATTATCAACAACTTTTCTTAACTAAATTTTGCCGTATCATGAACAAAAAGGGTAGTTTACCAGAAAATAAAATAGTTTTCGCTTCCCTGTCAAGGCCTACTTGTTTTTCAAAAACTGAAAATATTCTTAAAATTCGTTTCACACCTAGCAGGTCGGTATTCCAAAATATGAAATTCCAATTCGAAAATTTTTGGTCGGTCATACCTATTGTAAACTCAATCCGGGGACATACTGTATATTGTTTGTGTAAGGGCCCTGATATGGAAAGCGTATGATTGCTATTCACTGACATGGCAAATAAATATGACTTAACTATTGATAAAAAATAGATTTGATAACATGTAATAACATTTTATGGTCAAAATTTATTTAAAAACAATTTAAATTCAAACACGTTTAGTAAATTTATTCAGAAAATGTATAATGGTTACAAAAAGATTATTTCTATATTAAAATAAAGATACTTAAAACATTTTTCCCGCTGCTGTTCATGTAAGTCAGTGATACAGCGTTAGTAACAAAACGTGTAAGTCGGTAATTATATTTGTTTGCTGCTTTCTTTTGACAACGGAACTTATTATTATTATTAATTTCCTAGGATAATAAAATTAGCAACGCAAGATACAGACTTAGACGTTTTGTTTATAATTGCAAGTGTTTATGTGACTTGTGACACTCACAGGTAACACGACTCACGAATATTAATCCTGGTGTCAGGTGACAAACCAAACGATTTTTTTCAATAATCTAGAAAAATTTTGATAAGCAGGGGGAAAAATATAATAAGATAACTAGGAATGTATCGCCTATTAATATTTTCGGCAGGCCTACCTCAAAAAAATGTTAATAGTTATTAAAAGAAGCTTATGAAGCACGTACTCTGCACTCTTTTCCACACCACCATGAGGTAGAATTGACGGCACGTTTTTTTTATGTGGTATCCCCAGGACGCCTATTCCACATGTCACAAAGAAAGTTATTGTCGCTGCTGTTAAAAATTGACTTCAGAACTGTGCTGAAGTGGTAATGTATCACTTAAAATCTTGTACTTTTGTTTCATAGTGCCAATTACACGCTCCACGTGAATTCCCACATTGAAATTGCATATACACTATAGTTTTTTTATCTCGTTACCGCACATATTACGTGCAACGGTTTTTCATGAGTGTTTGAAATTTTGATAGCATTTGAAATAAACGAATTTCATAGTTGCCGCAGTGGCATCTATGAAATTAGTTTATTTCAAACGTTACCAACATTTTAAACACATGAAAAAGCGATGCACGTAATATGTGCTGTAACGAGATAAAAAAATGACAATGTATATATTTATTTTTATAATGAACTAGCTTTTACCCGCGACTTCGTTCGCGCGAGGTTCGTTATTTGTGTATTAAATAATGTTCCGCCCCACCCCGCCCCGTCTCGACCCTTCCCGTCCCGTCCCGCCCCTTTCCCTCCCGTCCAGTCCCGTCCCTTCCCGTCCCGTCCCGCCCCTCCTCTTCCATCCCATCCCCTCCCCTTCCATCCCATCTTTTTCCTTCCCTTTCCGTCCCGTCCGTCCCGCCCCGCCCCGCCCCGTCCCGCTTTGCCCCGTCCCGTCCCGTCCCGTTCCGTCCCTTCCCTTCCCGTCCAGTCCCGTCCCGCTCAGTCCCGTCCCGTCCAGTCCGTCCCGTTCCGTCCAGTCTAGTCCCGTCCCGTCCCGTTTCTTCCCTTATGTCATGTTCACCGTCTTGGACTTAAAAATAAATGCCATTTTCGCAATCAACGTCCCAATAAACCTCAATAACGACACCCATATCGATTTTTAGGCTTACTTACCCCATTTCACCCCCCTAAGGGGTTGATTTTCGGAAAATCACGAAATACGTGTTTGCTTATTTGTTTTTAGGAGTACTCCTACGAAGTTTCAAGTCGAAATGTCTATTTAATATTATTTTTCCATACAAAATTGGAACCCCCATTTTACCCCTTTAGTGGTTGAATTTCGAAATATCCTTCCTTATTCCTTGTATACATCATAAAGGGAACCTCTGTGCAAAATTTCAGCTTTCTAGGTCCAAGGGTTTGGGCTGGGCGTTGATGAGTCAGTCAGTCAGAACTTTTAGAAATATATATAAGATAATCATTACATTTTAACTGCTACTATTTGGCACTCACTCCAGTGCCTCCTGTAACAAAATAATTTATTATTAGGTAATTTAATACTAATTTTGTAATACTTACTACCACTAATTCTTCTTCCACTACCAATAACTCCTCTTCCACTACAGTAGAATTGTTCTGCAAATTTTGAACAACATGGCAAATTAGTTGTTATAGATGTGATAGTTCTCCACAGGAGATAAGATTGAGATGACAAATTGCAATAAAATTGGGAATTAATTAAATTGCTCAATTTATTTAAAATAGTGATATTTAATAAAACATTTTATTTTTAATATTAAAAACTAAAGTAAATACTTACAATTAAGAAATGTTTTAAATACTTTGTAAATGCGATGAAATTAATTATTTTTGAAAACTAAAAAGATTTAATAGGAGTTTGGCTGAAATGTTTGTTTGAACATTTACTAGAAAAGTTCAGTTCAAAAAAAGTATGGTTCACACAGCCCTACATACAAGGTGCTCAAAGTTAAAGCTGCGATTTCGATTATATTAGCATTTGTAGTACTCTTCACGTAGATTACGATGGCAAAAACAGAAAAACAATTGAGCATAAAACTTTCGAGTTATTCGCAAAATTAACATTTTTTGAAATGGAACAACTTATTCCATAGGTGTATTTACAATAAGTAATTTTTAATTTTTGTGAATAATTTGAAAATCTGATAATCAATTGTTTTTCTGTTTTCGCCATCGTGATCTATAGGGCATTCAGTAAACACAAAAACAGTTTAATTTTTTTTGATAGATGCTAGATAAATGTCGTACTCTTAACCTATTTGTTTTAGTAACTTTTTGTAAGTACATTCGAAGACAAAGATGCATTTTGGAAGTACACTCATGAACTTTTGGAAATCAAAGGCCACTTTGTATTTTTATGTTTACTCACCAGACTATACGTGAGTTATACTACAGATTTGCTAATTTAATCGAAATATTGATAACAAAGTTAGCAATACTGGGCAATTAACTTTGAACAGCCTGTATATTATATCATATAAGCAATAAATGTATTTAGTAAAAAATGATTTATTATAACCAATTATTTAATCAAATTAATTTACACTAATTATTTAATCTTACCGCTTTCTTCTTTTTTTGGCTCTCTGCCGAGCCAAAGCTTTTGCTCGATTGGCAGCTATCTGCTGCCCCATGTCAACTACCTTCCTCAAAGAAAATTCTCTGGTATTCCCACACCTCTCGCAATATTTTTGGAAATCTAAATTGAAAAAGGGAGTAGTGAAATTAATTCCACAAGAAGTCAAACTTTTGAATTTTCTTTCTTTAATTAGGATAGTCGATTACTTAGTGAATAATCAAAATGACGAATGATCATATTTTTAAAGATGGATGCCTAACAGTAAATTGTAATACATTCCACAGATCAGAAAATTGCTCTCGCAACATCGTATCACGGTGCAGGTACGGATGTCGTATTGCCCCACCGGAAAATGTAATTTGCAGGAGGAACATATCTCTAAAAAGAAAATTTGTAATTTAACTAATCAAGTTTACTTTCAAACATAAAGGTTCCGTAACTTTGTCCAAAATACGCTTACAGACAAGAGGTAAATAACAAATTAAAACTCACGCAACTAAGAATTCTCCGACTATGAATCCTTACTCCACACTCACAACAAAATCTATTAGGATTTTATAAACAAATAAAGAGTATTTTTAATAAATATTTACACCAAGTGAATTAAAGTTTTTGTTTGATGAACCATTTGTTTAAGCCAATCAGGTATTTTTTTGTAAAAAAAGTAGGTAATAAAATGGACATTTTACTTACCATGTTGATTCACATACCACTAAGAACAATGCATAATGAATAACTACAAAGGCCACGGGTGACTGTTGGATGACAATGCTAACTACCAATTACTGAATTTTCAGTTCGTTTTATCAAGAAAACTGTAGACGGTTCTAAAATTTCCCCGTAGGCCAGTACCATGCTGGACAAATGCGTATCGTAAATTTATGTTTTGGCAGGACAATTGGACTGGACAATAAATTCTGCAAGTAATGACGGCTAGAATACCAGAATTCAAGGAAGAGATCGAAGACCTGATGCTGTAAGTAAAACCGCATGTCAACAAATTGCAAATAACGGTTATGCGGGGAAGGAACTTTGTGTCGGATCCCTTTATTAAAGGCAACCGCCTCCGTAAACTGTGAGAAGCTTAAATAAACCGTCTTAAAATAAATATACAACTACATAGTAAATAAAAAGAGATCAAAGATGAATGGTCCCCGACACCGAAAGGTAAAAAAGGCTACGAAATAAAAATATGAAGGAACTTTTTAATTTAAAAACAATATTTTAACAAACACTTGAAATAAGTAACCGAATGCTATAGAACACTGCAGTTTAAATTGAAACTAAATGAATTAATAACAGATTCATCCATTTTCAAGTAACGTCTATTCTATAATGTATAATGGTTATTTATATTTATACAGTACAGTAAACATTGCGCTTCCATACTTTGACCAAAATTATTTAAAAAGATATTTTTGTCAGCTACAAGGGAAAATTGCATGTTCAACACATTGGAAAATTCCACGTAAAACTTTTACATTCGCTGGAAAACTCTCACTTTTCTTAACTTGTAGAACAATCTACTATTAATTCACTAGCGATTTAAGAAGAAAATTAACTCGCTAGCATATAAACATTATAAACAGTTACTTATGGTTGCTATTATAGAGATAATAATAATAATGTCAGTTTAAAATGTATTATGTATGGATGTATAATCGATAACCTCGTGGGAAACATAAAGTAGGGAAAAATTGTTTTAATACAATACCCTGAATATTTTGAGCGTGGTGGATATAGACTTTCATAACTTTTCTTATGATGCCATATTTTTATCGGGTAAAGTCCTTAAGAAAAAATTACAGGGCTCCAAAATTATACTTTTATTGAATTGATTTTAATATACGAACACTAAAATAACACTAGTTTTGATTATGGCAGGCGTTCGTATTATTGTTCAATCAAAACAAACAAATATATAAACAATGTACTTAGTATACATTTTTATTAAGTATTACGCAAATTATTAATCATTTTTGTACGGTCACTTACAATTCTATAAGATGACGTTATTACCAAGACTTACTAAATTTAACACAAATTTTAAGATATCCTTTTTTTTATAAATATACCTATTTATCAGATCAACATATATACATGTTATACATGTTAGGTATAACTAATATTAAATTTAACAATTAAATAGCATAAAGAGGTTATTACGCAGTATAAATTAAATAAAAAGAAAACAGTGTAAGAAAACATTATTCATTATCTGAAGAACTGTCAAGATATCCTGAGCTCGTCAACTTCATCACACGTGTTACGCTAACGTTATAGAGGAAAGCTCATAAAGAAAATGTAATACGAAACCTTATTTTAGGTGTCGGGGCGCCGAGCACACCGAGCCGCTGAGGGTATGTGCATTTTTAAATTCGGCGGAGGTAGTTGAGGTGGTGGAGCCTGTCTAAGCTAGAACACTACGCTCGCTCTCCAGGTGTTAACTCAACCAAATACTGACCAAGCAGACTGGTGCTTAACTTTTGCAAGTGCCGTAAGTTGTGCAACATTACTCAGCGGTACTGCCGGCACCCTTGTTTTATTTTATATTATATTATACTAGCAACCAGTGAGACAAATGTCTCATTTAATAAAAGAAAAAAGACCGTCTCGGACGGACCAGCGTCCCGGACAGACAAGTCTATTAGATAAAGGATTTAATTTTTTAACTAGAATGTACGGCAACAATTAGTGCTTCACCTTCGATAATTTGGGTGGTGATCACCCCCACAGTTTACACATTCGGGTTTATTTTTTCCTTCATTTTCTAGCATTTGGTGTATATGTGATTCCTTACATTTAACACACCCGGGTTCGAGGGTGCAGTCATTGCGCGTATGTCCGAATCTATGACATTTCTTGCACTGGAGTGCTTTTCTTGTCCTTCTAGGTTCAACTAAAATTGTACAATAACAGATTCTAGTTAATACAGATATTTCCCTAGCTCTAGAGCCATTGGTTAGTTCTACAGCGCATAATGGCATCGAATTTCTGTCCCCATTATATAGTCTTGCAACCTTTTAAACTGGATATTTAAGTTTTACTACGTATACTACATTATTTATATATTTATTTTGTTTGATTGAATAAAAATAGCAATACGTGCCATAATCAGAACAAATGCTATTTTAATGTTCCGATATTAAAATTAGTTAAATAAAAGTAAAACTTTGGAGCTTTGTAACTTTCTTCTTAAGGACTTTACCCGATAAAAACATGCCATCATTCACCAAGAGCAAAATATACAGGGTATTGTATTAAGATAAATTTTTTTCTTGTTTCGCGAGAGTTAAAATTTTATACCGTTTAAAATGGGATAAAAAGTACTATCAAAATCAAGAATAAAAAATATAGGTTGTTATTTAAAAAAAAGTTGATGACGTCATATCATGAAAAAAAATACATAAGAAACTGATGAAAATATTCCTTGTGGTCAAAATCGCTACACCCCTTCAAGGTTTTTCATAAAAATGAATATCAACTGAGTTAATAAGTTTATCCGTTACTTTATTTTCACACTGTATGTTTACCTGGTATGAAACCGAGATGTCGGAGAAATATATATAGGGTGAGCACCTTAAAAAATAAAAATTTCTTTAATTTTGCTTTAACTGAGAAGTAGATAAAAGTAATGATTTACACATAGCTCCGGCTTTACTCTTGACAAAAATGGGAACCAACAGATACAGAGTAAATCTTGTAACAGAGATCAAAGATGTCAACGACAATAGTGATGTTTTTAAGGTAGTATCATCTCACGAATGCGAGGAGTCATTCAAGATTTAGAAATATGGACAGACCATCCGTGTTAGATTTAATATTTACTATGGACGAAAACTTCTTCAGTGACCTAGTGACTGACCCACCAATAGGCTGTAGTGATTATGTATGTCTAATTGGTATCCATCAGTGTTTTCCATATAACGTATGTCTCAAAAGTTTTCGGAAAATTTTCAAAATCGACCTACAGTAAATATCGTCCCATCCAGTTGCCGTTGTTCCGTAACTCTGGAACCGTTCACTTTAGCAAGATTATGCACAGGACCATTTTTGTTCGCAATTTAATGTAGATTATTTCTGTATATAACACTTTTCGCGATAAACCGCTTGTTTTCGAAATATTTAAGAAAAACTGATAAAAACTACTAATTTACTAACTTCTCTCCCCTCCCCCCCCCCAAACCCGAAGCTTAAAATGGTGTAACTT
This sequence comes from Agriotes lineatus, assembly GCA_940337035.1. Lineage (NCBI taxonomy): Eukaryota > Metazoa > Arthropoda > Insecta > Coleoptera > Elateridae > Agriotes > Agriotes lineatus. The sequence goes on along the minus strand of CALNHX010000329.1, from coordinate 35,252 downwards.
TTTACCAAACAATATGTGGAATGTATAAAACAATTTGGAGTTGGAGGGAAACTATTACTTTGGATGTTGAGGTTAGGCTGTTTTTTGGACTAATTACACCGTACACCCTCCGTAACTCTGGAACCGTTCACTTTAGCAAGATTATGCACATGACCATTTTTGTTCACAATTTAATGTAGATTATTTTTGTATATAACACTTTTCGCGCTAAACCGCATAGTTTTTGAAATATTTAAGAAAAACTGATAAAATCTACTAATTTACTAACTTCTCCCCCCTCCCCCCCCCAAACCCGAAGCTTAAAATGGTGTAACTTTTTACCAAACAATATGTGGACTGTATAGAACAATTTGGAGCTGGAGGGAAACTTTTACTTTGGATGTTGAGGTTTGGGTCTAATTGCAGCGTACTTATTACTTCTAGTTTCATTTGATCTTTAAAATAGTTTAGTGTCACAACGTCCACTTGCGAGGGAAGTAAAGCCCTTTACAGATTTTTCATATTTGCAATAAATTATAGGAAAAAGTATATTTTTAATAGCTAGGTTTTAAGCAGGTCGCAAAAGTACCATAATACAATGATATATAAAGGATGTTTTTTTAGAGGGATACAACTTTAAATTGAAATAAAACACAGAAAGATGTTTTTAATATCCATGAAATTGGCTTTATTTGAAAGATAATTTTATGAAAATTATTTTTGAATATGATTTCGGGCATGTGACCACCGCGGCTGGCGTGTAGATGACGTAATCTAGATGTCCAATTTTCACACACTCTTTTCACAGTAAATCAGGCTGTATTTCATTTCAGCAATAACGAGTCGAATTTTGGCTTTCAAGTGCTCAATTGTTTCCGGTTTATCGGCATAGACATGCGACTTTACATATCCTCCAAGAAAATAATCTAATGGCGTCAAATCGCACAAACGAGGTGGCCAGTTAACAGATCCACGAAATGGATTTTTAACTGGCCACCTCTTTCGTGTCATTTGACGCCATTAGATTATTTTCTTTGGGGATATGTAAAGTCGCATGTCTACGTCGATAAACCGGAAACAATTGAGCACTTGGAAGCCAACATTCGACGCGTTATTGCCGAAATACAGCCTGATTTACTGCGAAGAGTGTGTGAAAATTGGACCTACATATTACGTCATGTACACGCCAGCCGCGGCCGTCACATGCCCGAAATCATATTCAAACATAAATGCCATAAAATTATCTTTCAGGTAAAGCCAATTTCATGGATATTAAAAACATCTTTCTGTGTTTTATTTCAATTTAAAGTTGTATCCCTCTAAAAAAACACCCTTTATATGTATTGAGTAAGATATTAAGTACAATAGACTATATTATGACATTATAATGTACACTTGCGATCATTGAAAATGAACAGGGGTATGCATTTCAAATTGACTTAACCGACGTTTTTGCAATTGCGTGCAATGTTATTTTATTATTACGATGGGTAGGGAGTTAGAACAACTGTCAGGTCATTTTGTATTTGAATTAGCCACATAGGCTTTAGGGCAGCGTGCCCGTATGTTAAACCCTTTTGGTTACTTATTTGGCTTCATCGCCTAATTCCATAATAATGATTTTGCACATATTTGGCCTCCAGCGCAGTATTTCTCGTCATCCGGGGCACCCCGTTGTTGGTACTTTGACAGCCGGGTCTTAACGCTCGCAATATTTCCGAACCTTCTAGAAATCAAGCTGTTGGTGTGATTGCGAGGCCTCGCGCTCTCTTTGTCACCGGAACTTATTTGTTTTATTGGGCCCACGTGGTAACGCCGTTTTGGCTCACGCCACTGCGGGCGTCCTAACGCTTCTTGCGGGGGGATTCAGCCGAGAGCCGTCGATCTAAGAGGTCGGATAGTGTGTGTGTTCGTGCGGCGCTCCCGCCCTTGGCGGGGGCGTCAGCCTTTTCCCGTCTTGTGCTGCTTCAGCAAGTGTTTGATAATGCCCGGTTCTACGTCGTCACGTAAGGGAGTGTTCCCTTTAGCTCGTTGTGCGAGGATTCCGTTGAGGTAGGACATCACTTGGGCTAGTTTTGCCGTCGTAGCGGCGTTTGTTGAAGCGCCAGCCTTTGTCGCCATTTTGGGCGCATCCAGACCATTCACACGTCGGCCGTTTTAGCGGCGAATTAATTGCCACAGGCAACCTTTTTCCCGCCAGCTGGACCGCATGCCGATCTCTTGGGCCGTCACCAATAAAACTAAGGTATTTGTAATCATTGAATCATACTAACTTCTTGTGCCCGAGCTTTGCGCTTAACCATGTGAATAATTGCTGAACTCTTGGCATACGTGCTGTAAGGCGGCATCGCCAGTTTGGTCGCAGTAAAATTGCATGTGCGCGAACTTGATGTGAAATCATATGCACCGTTAAAAATGTACCCTTCGCCTCTTAAATTGTTGTCGCGAAGTGGCGTCGCTCGTTTTTAATCTAATCACTTTTCTCACTTGGGCTTTGCTGTGTTTGCCCAAATTACCATGTGAGCCAGATCACTTCTTATTAGGGCGGTGCCATATTCGCCAAGTTTTGTGCGAAACCTTTCGTATGTTAGCAACGGCGTCGTGTTCGGCTCGTTGAGTGTTACACGAAGTTATCGATCGCTTGGGTGGCGTAGCACCAGTTGGGTCATATTCTAAATTTGCCTGCGGGCGTTAGGCTATGTAAGCCCCTTTTTTCGGCCAAATATATCTCAGTAACGCGGCCCCCTTTTTGTCTTGCGAATTGGGTTTCTAACTAATTCGCCGCATCTCTTTGCGGCGCAGGATTCTGCCGACAGCTACGCTGTTCGCGTCGCCTTTGCGGTTGCATAACTCGATTTTTATGAACAAACGTTCCCTTTGTGGGATTCATATGTCAAACTGCTTTTGATTTTGTACAGTTATGGGTGTTGTTTAGTAACAGTAGTGCGCCCATCAGCTGATGCTTATTTATAAGAATTAACCCAATGTTTGCGGCATGCTTTGCTGCCCCAATGTAAGGATTGAATAATAGACGCTTATCTAATTAAGAGACGCTTTATTCTTGGTCGATTTGTGCATGTTCTGTTTCAGCGTGCGCCCATCATTGAGAAGATAAATGTACGGTGGGGCCAGTGAGATCAGAGCGTGCAGGTAAGCTTGGGGGTGACATTGCCGTGGCTGACAGGGCCCCACTTCATGATCTAAGTATTTTTGCCATCACGAAATTGTTGTGTGAGTTTATAATTTACGAGTACCCCTATCGACGGAGTGTCTTGAATACTTTGCCCCCGTCTAACCGCCCAGGCCCGGTTATTCGGGTTAAGACAGGCTTGGTGGCGCCTTCTTTATTTTACCGTTATTTACCGACCCTCTGGCCGTTACCCTTAGATAATCTCGTTAAGAACCCGCCCAACTCCACTGAAAGTCTAGCCGGCCTATCTTGTTGCGGCTGGGTAGCGGCCTAGGAGAACTTTCGTCCCGATTTCGTCCATTACGGCACGCGCCGGCCGTTTCGTTTATGTATGAGCCGGTGCGGTATCGTAAAGTCAGTTCAAGACCGTAACACAACATGATTCTACTTTAGAGACAAGGGGAATTCAGAAAACGTAATCAACTACTGTAATGTTAGTTGCATAGCCCTGTTCATTTTCAATTATTTTTTGTGTACGTAAATATCCTTATACAGCATTTAGCCGCCTACTCAATCCTCTCTTCCAAACTTCTCGATCTTGAGTCATATCGTCCCCAAGCTGTCTTTGCTCCATGGATTGCCTTATTCCTTCGTTCCAGGAACGTCTTGGTCTGCCTCGTTTTTTCATGCCTGGTGGAGACCATTGGAAAATCCGTTTAGGCCATCGATCCTCGGGCATTCTTATCAGATGTCCAAACCAGCGTAGACCTCTAAGTTCTATTCTATTTAACATTGTCTCTGTGGCCTCCATTTGATTTCTGATTTCCTCATTAGTTATATGTTGAAGTTTAGATATTCGCTCACTACGTCGTAGATAGTCCATCTCTAAAGCATTTAAACGACGCTTCATATCTGCATTAATTGTCCAAATTTTGCTTCCATAGCAAACGGTGGATTCCACCATTATTTGTCCTATACGTTTTTTCGTCTTTCTGGAGATGCTTCTATCCCACCAAATGGAGTTCAGACATCCAATTATTTTCTTTCCTTCTTGTATGCGATGCTTAATTTCCTTTTCTCCGATTCCATTCTTATCTATTTTAACTCCTAGGTATTTAAATTCGTTGACCTGCTTTACTGTGGTATCGTCTTTAATCAGTATTTCAAAGTTTACGTCACTGTTGACTACTAAATATTCGGTTTTTTTAAGCTTATATTTAGTCCCCATTTTTCGTATTCGATATATAGTCGTTTCAACATAAACTCGAGGTCAAAAGCATCCTGAGCAATAATAACCTGGTCGTCAGCAAAGTTTAATGTGAAAAGTTGGTTGTCATTTATAGAGACGCCCATGCCTCCACAGCTGCGCTTCCATTTCATTAAAACCACCTCCACATATAGGTTGAAAAGTAAAGGCGACAAGCAACATCCTTGTCTTAAACCTTTTGTACTCTTAATTGGGTTGGATAGTTGCCTTCCTACTTTGACATAAGCAAATTTCTCTTCGTACAGATTTTGAATCATTGATATTAACTGTAAATCGATTCCTAGTATTTTCAGGGCTTCCCAGAGTTTTTGTCTTGGTATAGTATCGTAAGCCTTCTGTAAGTCTATGAAACCAAAATGTAACTCCTCTCCTGTTGATATTTTTTTCTCCGCTAGTTGTTGTAGGATAAACAGATTATCAACGCATGAGCGTCCCGATATAAAGCCACTTTGTTCTTCGCTGATCTTATCTGCAGTATTATTACTAAGTTTATTATTTAATATCTTTCCAAAAAGACGACTCATGCTACTGGCGACACTAAGGCCTCTATAGCATTCCGGATCCTTTCTGTTTCCTTTTTTAAAAATCGAGACTAGATAAGCTTTTTTCCATTCCTGGGTATTATACCCAAACTACACACGTCATTCATCATATTTGTTAATCTATTAAGAATCTCTTTCCCTCCATATTTGATCAGCTCGATTGATATATTGCCGGGACCAGGGGATCTACCATTTTTCATTCTTTTGAGTTGCTTTTCTACTTCTTCTTCCGTTATGGTTAGTAGATTTTGTTCTTGGTGTTCTTGCGTTATTTGCGTATCGTTTTCATAATTTCGATCTTCTGTCAGTAGTTTGGTGTAATAATTTTCCCATTCGTCTATGCTTATTGGATTAACCATTCTGTTTGTCAAATCGGACTTCATTTGTTTAATGGTTCTCCATACCTCAGTTGATCGTGATCCGCCAATTAAACATTCAATGTGGCTACATTTCTGCTCCCATAATTGGCTTTTTGTCTCTTTTATCTTCCTTTTTAAGTCTCTGTTTTTCTATTTGTACACTTCTCGTTCTTCGTCATTTCGTTGTGTTAACCATTCATTGTAACTTAGGTTTTTTTCCTTAATCAGTTCTTCTATTTCTTCTGTGAACCAGGGGGGGTTTTTGTCCTTTTCTTTTCTGTGGTATAAGGCCTAAAGCCTGATTTGCTGCCGAGTGCAAAGCATTTTTAAATATGTTCCTGCTCAGTGTCTATGTATTCGTTGACTGGGCATTTATCTAATTCAATTTTGAGGCGGTTTTGATATAGATATCTGATACTGGGTTGTTGTAGTAGGTACAGTTTATATTTCTGTGTCATTTCACCTTCCTCCTTTTGTTCGCACCCAGCTTGATGTTGGTTTCTTCTGATTACTTTGAAAGGATACACTACTTTAGCTTCTAGTGCGTAATGATCTGACCCACAGTTTCGTCCTTTTTTCACTCTGCAATCTTGCCATTTAATTCGAGTTTTTTGCGTAGTAATGAAGTAATCAAGAATGGACTTTTGTTGTAACGATGGCCTTTCCCAGGTATATCTATGTATCATTTTATGTTCAAAAAATCCAGTCATAATTCTCAAAGCATTTTCTTTACAAAATTCAATTAATATTTCTCCTGGGTTATTCACAATTTGTTCTCCAAATTGACCTATCACTTCATCTTGTATTTTTGACCCTATTCTGCCATTCATATCCCCTGTTATAATTATCTCATGTTTTCTGGGGATATTATTTACTACTTCTGTTTACTGTTCATAGAAGACATTTTGTGTTTGTTGCGTGGAGTCATTTGTAGGTGCATAAATAGCTATTAATGTCGTCATATGTCCATATATGGATAAAGTAAGTTTTATAATCCTTTCTGATTTATATTCATAACATTCAATATACTTTTTATGTTTTTTATTGATAAGAATAGATACTCCCGCTGCTACCCTGCAGGATCTACTAACGTCTGTCCAAAAATGTATATAATCTCCTAATCTTTCATTACCATTTCCTTTTTTCTTCGTTTCGGTTAAAAACGCTATGTCTATTTTACTTTGATGTAGTATATTAACAATTTCTTGTGTTTTATTAGCTAAACCTTGAACGTTCCAATTTATTAATCTCATAGTCCGTTTACTCGCTAGAATTCGTCTTAGGGGAAAACCGTCCTAATACAATGATCAACTTGTAAAGCCTGGACAAATAGTTGATCCCATATTGAAATGACTAATTTTGTGTACGATAGTTAGTTCAACTGGACAAATATCTATTTAGGAAGTTGGATCAGAAGTTTTTATTCGTAAATTGTGTTTATAGTGTAACCTTATAAAATATCTAACTATAATGCCAGTATTTAGTTCAATTACCTTTTACATCAACTAAATAAAATAACATTAGGACTACTTTCCCCTTTCACATCCATTTCTCAAAATCTTCACCCACATGCGAAAATGTTCTACGTTTTTGGAATTAAGTAATTTAGTACATGCGTCACGATTTTTGCTAATTAACATTTCAAATGTAAAATTATATGGTCAAAATATCAGTGCTTGCCAATAATATTATTTCATAATTCATTGACACAATCTTTTGTAAGTAAGTAAGTAAGTTTATTAGCATAAATATAAAAATTATAATTTACTACATACGAAAAAAAATCTACTGCCACATAAGCAACAAAATGCTTGTGCGTGGCACGACCCTGCTAATAATAAAAATACAAAATAATGCAATAACAATAATAAAGGATAATAATGCAAAATTAAGAAAAAGAGCAGTCAGCATTTAACTGAACAAATTAATTTAATATCCAAATATCACTGACGGAACAGTCACGTTTTTGTATACGTTTTATATTTTTCCAAGAACTTTAACGTGAGGTAATAAATCTATAACGGTAAAGATAACGACATACAGAATACTATTTAAACCAAAGCGTATTCCACAACAGCACACTTCATTCAAAATGAAGGTCAGTTTCGTGTTATGTTTGCTAGCAGTCGGTTTAGCCGCATCTCAAGCCACAGGTAAATATAGATATTTATGCATTAAGGGAGATATGAATATTTTTGTTCCCTGAGGTTGACATGTGTTACAGACCGAGGGCACTGGCCCGAAGTGTGTAAGTCAACCGAAGGTAACGAACATGAATATCTCCGTGGTGCATACAATATTTTATCTACTAGCATATTCGTAAAAAAATATGAAATTTCAAAATGTCATAGTGACATTTAAAATTACAATATGTAAGTCACATCAAAAATTGCCTCATTGTATGTTTGCTAAGACGTTAATTGTAGTTGCATTGTTACCATCAGTTTGAGGGAGAAATAATTTGACAAGTCCCTTGGGAGTTATGAGCAGTTTTTCATATTTTGTTTCTATGACGAAAATTTACAATATCATGTTGCTAGTAGATAAAGTAATTTTTGTTAAATTGTATTTACTGTGTTATTTAGCAATCGTCAATAAAATCAACTTCTCAATTGGTTTCGGTTCTTTACTATTTTTGGCTATTAAATAGTGTGTGGGCATAAAAGTTAATAACGATATTTTCTACGTCATCGTCGTCGACTTTTCCATTGGAATATATCAATCCATATAATTTAGAGTAGGGATACAATAGTTCCAGGTATAAGTAATACATCATTTGAACTGATTAAAAATCTGTGGAATGTACGAACAAAAATGTATTCTACTTTCTACTACCTGCTTCACTCTATAAATAATTTAAATTTTCAATTTACAGATTCAGAAGTTGGTATAACCGCGTGTATACCAATTTTCAATTTACGTTTAACAGCGTGCGTCTCGTCCGGCTATAACGTACTACCAAAAAAACGACTGTTTGTAACATGCCCTAAATTATCAATTAGAACCCACTCCAATGATTCCGAAGATTCCGATGAATCCGATGACACCAAGAAGACCGATGATTCCAATAAACTTGAGTACCACCTACGATGCTTGGTTGTGGATGCTGAAAAATTGGAAGTAACAATGGTAGAACAAGACAAATTAAAAGAGTATATAGATAGCATCCCTGATGTAAAAGTATCTAATATCATGCAATAAACGTGTACACTAAATATTGTTCAATAAATGTAACTTTCAATTTGTTTAGTTTTCCTCATTTAATTCGTTCATACGAGTAAAATAAGTGACCTCCATGCCCCCTTCATTTAAGTAAAGTTTAACTTTCTCTTTAGTGTAACAGAACTCCGTCAAGAGGAACGTAGGCGTTTTACGTAAAATACCATTTAGATAATTTCCAAAAGCTTCAGTGTCAAATTTACTCGAGCTCATTGACCCCCCCCCCCCCCCCCCAATCGCACGAGAATCTTGTAAAAGCATTGGTACTTTTGATAAAATGTAACAGTAGTACTGAACCTCACCGAAACGGTTTAATTTAAGGTATTCTTTTGATTTTATTCTTAAATTGTTGCCCCCATCCCCAATGGAATAGTGGAGCTATTTTAAATTACGCGTTTCCAATAAATTTTACAAAAACACAAAATATGTCTTCTGTGCATATTCTTTCATAAAGTTACTTTATTGGAAATCGGCAGTGAAGTACGCCGAAATCGTCATTAAAATACGAGAAATTGGCAGTGAAGTAATCTATTGTTTTACGACTTTTTTGTAGGTGGCGGGGCAACAGATAAACGTCAACCGATTTCAGCATAACCTACAAAAGCTGGTTAAAATGTTGTAATTTCACGATTTCTCGATTTCAAATAAAATATAGTGTACACCTTGGCACTGAAGTTCCTTTTTATCCCTCATGCGGTTTATTTGCCTTGGCCCTACGGGCCTCGGCAACTAAATAATAATAATAATAATAAATTCATTTATTTCTAAAGAAAATTACATTATTTCCACAAACTGGACAATAAACAAACGTAAAATGAAAAAGTGTGTAATGTAACCCCCCAGGCTATAACTTCAGAAATAAACGACAAAACCGAATAAGCTCAAAGAAGTTAAAACTTGTGCGTGAGCTATTGCTTTAATATCTAAATATTGTATGGAGATCAATGATAGTAATCAAAAATTTAGTTTGTTACTTTTTTTTTCTTATTTTAGTATACAGGTTGGTACTTAGTCTATGTATTTTTTATGTCGATAAGGTCATGTATAGTATTTCTAGGCATATTTTGCATCAAGGCCTTAACTTTTGCTTTAAATGTTTTATTGTTACTGCAATTTTTAATTGAATGAGGTAGCATAGAGTAGATTCGTGGAGCAATATAGTTGTAGGAACGCTGTCCAATAGTTTTGCTGGCATTTTCAACCTGTGTTTGAGCATGAAATTTATATCTTGTATTATACCCATGTTCGATATCTTTTAAGCTATATGTCGTTTGGTGTTGTAAAACAAGTATTTTATAGCAATATAACTGACGGATATCTAACAAATTGCATTCTTTAAATAACACATCACTAGAAAATGTACGGTCTTTATTAAATATAACTTTTAAAAAATATTTTTGAAGGACTTCTAAATGAATCAGATGATATTTTAATATGCCCCCCAGCCAACAATTCCATACTGTAAGTGGGATTCGCCAATGAATGATAAATAATTTTTAAGAATTTAATATCCAATATTTGTTTAAGCTTTCTGAAATGAAATAAGATAGATCTCAATTTTTTTAAATAAAATTTACATGTGCATCCCATTTAAGATTTTGGTCTATTATTATTCTTAAATAATTTATATTTTTTGCTTCCTCAATCTCGCAAATTGTTTTACCAACTCGAATAATTAATTTATCAAATGTTATCTTTTTATTTACATAGCAACTAAAAGCTAGAAATGTGGTTTTCTTAAAATTCACCGATAATAATTTTTGATCAAACCAGTTTTTTAATGATTGCAAATCCTTTTCAGCTAAGATTTTTAATGAATCCCACGAATCCGCAGTATATAGCACTACAGTATCGTCCGCAAATGCAGAAATATTACCCACGGTATCTAAACACAACCGATCATTAATATAAATAGAGAATAAAATTGGACCCAGAACTGTGCCTTGTGGAACACCACATTTAACTTCTAGAGGGTTGCTCAGTTCATCAGCAATTTTTACATACTGTGTTCTGTTTTTTAAATAATTTTCCATTATGGTTAAAGAAATTCCCCGAAAACCCATAGATTCCAATGTTGATATTAATTCATTATGATTTACCGTATCGAAAGCTTTTGCTAAGTCCAAGAACACACCTAAAGCACATCTTTTTGCGTCTAAAGCCCTATAAATATTATCTGTTAGATGAACAATAGCATTTTCTGTTGATATACCCTGTTTAAACCCGAATTGTCGGTTTGATAGTAATTTATATTCACACATAATCTCATAAGAGCATTAATTCTTTCCGGAATTTTTTTTGAGTGCGTTCCAACAACATCGTATTAATTTGCCCGAGCGGGACGCGAGGGCAAATTAGGACTTTGTTGAAATGCACGAAAAGTAATTTCCGGATATGAATTAATGCTCGAATGCAGATTCGGTAAGAAAATCGTAACGACACAAACCCTAAAAAGAAGTAATGTCTACCTACAAAAAATTTCCAAGAAATTTTTTAGTTGTCTTGGTTATGGCTCGTGAACTAATTTTTCTATTGGTCATTAATGAGTGTCGTACGATTTTCACATATAATCTCATAAGAGCATTAATTCTTTCCGGAAATTTTTTTGAGTGCCTTTCAACAACGTCGTATTAATTTGCCCCAGCGGGACGCGAGGGCAAATTATGACGTTGTTGAGTGCACGAAAAATAATTTCCGGATATGAATTAATGCTCGAATGCAGATTCGGTAAGAAAATCGTAACGACACAAACCCTAAAAAGAAGTAATGTCTACCTACAAAAAATTTCCAAGAAATTTTGTTGTCTTGGATACGGCTCGTAAACTGATTTTTCTATTGGTCATTAATGAGTGTCGTACGATTTTCACATATAATCTCATAAGAGCATTGATTCTTTCCGGAAATTGTTTTGAGTGCGTTCCCACAACGTCGTATTAATTTGCCCGAGCGGGACGCGAGGGCAAATTAGGACGTTGTTGAATGCACGAAAAATAATTTCCGGATATGAATTAATGCTCGAATGGAGATTCGGTAAGAAAATCGTAACGACACAAACCCTAAAAAGAAGTAATATCTACCTACAAAAAATTTCCAAGAAATTTTGTTGTTGTCTTGGATACGGCTCCTGAACTAATTTTTCTATTGGTCATTAATGAGTGTCGTACGATTTTCATCTAAATATTTTAGAATTCTCTGCTTTATTATTTTTTCTGCTATTTTAGCTAAATTCGAAATAAGAGAAATTGGCCGGTAGTTTCCCATGTCTAATTTATCACCTTTCTTAAATAAGGGTTTAATTACTCCCACTTTAAAGGCAGATGGATAAATACCCGCTTCTAACATTATATTCATTATGTAAGCAAAAGGTTCCTTTGTGTACTGAACAATTAACTTTAAAATTTCTGACGTTATATTATCTAGTCCAGGTGATCAGGGGTGTAGTGGAGCGGGAACGCGTGGAAACGGCGTTCCCACACTGGTTTCATTCAGTAAAAAAAAAATAATAATAATAACAAATAAAATTAAAATCACTTACGCAAGTAAATAAAATAATATCTTAAAAAATGTGTGAGTGCCTCATATATTGATTTGAGAGGGAGGGAAGTCATTGTCATTGACCTCTGCAGTCGGCCCTCAGCAGTCGCGCTACTGGCGTTCGTGTGGCAAGTGGTGACGCGCTGGTTTGACTGTTCTCTTTATTTTGTTTGTTAGTGAGGTTATCGTGCGCTGTATTACTTTAATAATTAGTTGTGTTATTTTAATAGTATTCAGACATTCAGACGAACTTGAATTGAAGGGCGATTACTCAATTATCCCAATCGAACATGGAGCCGTCAAAGAAAAATCAAAAAACACTGTTTTCGTTCTTTTCTAAGCAACCAAATGAAGATAAAGGTGAAGAAGTAAATGACGATTTAGATGTATCTCCCTCAGGAAAACGTGTGTCTTCAGATGAAAAAAGTGGTTTACAGGCGGGAACTGAAAGTAATTCTTCTGTAAGTTCGACTTCGAATATGCATGAGCATGATGTACAAAATAAATCTGAATGGCCTTCTATATGGACTATTGATATGTGGGAACGCAAAAAAGAAGCCTTCCCATGGTTGGGTTGCAAAAACGGTTCATTAGGCTGTACATTATGTAGCAACGTTTCTCATCTTGGTGCTTTTAAAATAAAACGTACATCAATTTCTAAAGAATGGTGCACATTTGCAACAACATTCAATGGGTCTAGTAAGTCTGCCCAACTTACTTCCCTAAGAAAAAAATTTTTCTTCACAAGCAATCATCAGCCCACTTGACTGCTGAGAGCATAGCCGCTAAGGCGAACGAGGAAACTACTGAAAACGTTTGTGATAAAATGAACCTTTCCAATCTAGAATCTACAATTAAATTATTTCGATCAGCTTACTATTTGGCAAAAACTGATAGGCCCTTTTCTGATTATTCTAAACTTTTGCAACTTCAGAAAATGAATGGTGTAGACATTGGTGTAGGATTACACTCTAGATTTAGTGCAACTGAAATCATTGACCACATTTCTGATGAAATGAAAAAACGAATTACTCAACAGGTTAAAAGCATTTCAGGTAAAATTTCGATTTTGATCGATGAATCTACAAGCTTAAGTGATAAATCTACTTTGATTGTTTATTTAAAATGTGAAACCAGCAAAGATTTGCCACCAAATGTCTTATTCTTAGATCTAATTGAATTGCCTAACCAAACTGCTGATTCTATTTTTGAGGCACTCTTAGGTTGTTTGAAAAAATATGGGTGTGATCTTGAGTACCTAAAAGAGAACTTAGTTGCATTTGCCTGTGATGGCGCTAGTGTCATGTTAGGAAAAAAATCTGGCGTCGTAGAAAAGCTACTACAACAGTTTCCCAACATTGTTCCTCGGCATTGCATGAATCATAGGATAGAGTTAGCTGTAAGTGATTCTATCAATGACGTTGGGGCTATTAACCATTTTCAAATGTTTATGGACAAGCTGTACACTCTGTATAGTAAATCGCCTAAATGCCAAAGAGAACTAGCCGAGTGTGCTAGTGAGCTTGATTTACAACTACAGAAAGTTGGTCGCATTTTGGGTACGAGATGGGTTTCCAGTTCATTTAAAACTGTTATGGCCGTTTGGTATGGATATAAAGCATTGTACTCCCATTTTAAGAAGGCCCAAGAAGACAAGAACAGAACAACAACCGAACGAGCAATGTACGGTGGGTTGATTAAGCGCTTGACATCAACTCAGTTTCTGTCAGATTTGGCGATAATGTATGACATATTAGCTGAATTAACAATGGTTTCAGAATGTCTTCAAAATAGGGAGGCAACTGTTGTTTATGCAAACAAACTCATAAGAAGGTCAATTGCTTTTTTCAAGTGCCTTAAAGAGAAACCTGGAACTAAGACCCTTGAGGCCAAGAGAGCTGCAATCACTGGTAATTTTTGTGATGTTCCCTTAACAAGTATAAACAAAATAACTGCTATTAATGACCAGCAGTTGCTATCAAGTGTTATTAACAACCTTAAACGGAAACTTTTCACAACAAGAAGCAGTAACGAACCATCTACAGCCACATGGACCAACAATTATGAAAAAGAATATGAATCTCTCCTTTCAGAACTGAAAGTACTTGAAAGTAACAACTGGCCTCCAGAAAAATATGCTGGATACGGTGAACAAGAAATCGAACATCTCTGTGCAAGATTTAGGTTGAATGCCAACAAAATTAAGAACAGCTTCAGAGATTACCTGGAAAACAGCACTACGATTCCGAAGAACTTAAACCCTCTGATAAACTGCACAAAGCTTATTCCTTGAGTTTAGCAGAGTGTGAACGTGGCTTCAGTCACATGAATATTATTATATCGCCAACACGGTCAAAACTGACCATCGAGCACGTATCAGCATTAATGTTTATCAAGTTGAATGGACCAAGTATCCAGACATGGAAACCAGAGAATTACGTCAAGACATGGTTAAGACGACACCGCACAGCTGATGACACTAGAACTCGACGAGCCAACCTCCAACCTGACAAAGAGGAAGAAGATGCATTTGCCATTTATTTGTAAATACATTATAAAATTTTATTGAATATGTTCAGTTTTTAATCTTTGTGTTTGAATTTGTTAGTAAACGTATACATAAAAACATGTTACATCTTCTATTTTTTCTTTTTCCCTGTGAAAATTTTATCCATTCCATAGGCTACAGGGCCCCCGAACCGAACCCCCCGCTCTCTGGGTGGGGGGAGGGGGTACCCCTCAGACCACTTCCTCCCATTGGTAAGTCAGTATTTACCGTTCCCACACTGAAAATTGTGCCACTACACCACTGCAGGTGATTTACCAAGTTTCACATTATTAATACATTTTTCTATTTCATGATAATCTGTGGGATGCATATAAATTGTATTGTTTGCAGCGTTTCTTTTCCCTACTTTGTTAAGTGGTTTAGGTACATCTTCAGCCATTTTCTCCCCAACTTCTACAAAATACTTATTAAACTCATTAGCCAAATCTCTTTTATGTGTAATCGTTGAATTGCCCACTTGAATTTGTTTTATATCTAGACATCCTTTTTTTTACAATATTATTAACAGTATTTCATAATGATTTATTTGAGCTTTTGTTTTTATCAATTTTTTTTTTAAATTGTTTGTGGGGTATCAGCTGCTTTGGCTATTAACCCCTATAAATAGTTCTTGCACTTGGTCTAAATTAGAGCGAAAAGTTTAGCTTGCTGAAGAAAGTGTATGAGAACAGCACTGGCTATATTTTTTAATTCTTCTCCCTCGAATGCTATTCGGATCCCTTGGTACTGGTTGCATTCTCGCAATATATGATCTACTGTTAGTGACGCGCCGCATTCATTGCATATTGGTTTATCTTCGGCTTGTAATAAATGCTTGGAGGTTAGGCATGTGTGACCGGTTCGAACTCTGGTTAACACCACTTGACTTTTCCTCGATAAACCAATGGGATATGAAAATCTCCCCAATTCAGGTAGAAACCTTTTGAGGTATGTATTACACTCGTTCCACCGATCTTGAAACTTGGATAGCATTCTTTGTTTAATTAATAGCTGCAGGTCCCTCATATTACAAGTTTCATCGGTGACAACGTTCACACCATTTGCAGCATCTTTTGCGGCGGAGTCTGCATTTTCATTTCCAATAATTCCCACATGTAGTACAGTAAAATTGTCAGAAAATACCCCGTCACCTTAAAAAAATTGGCCGCGGCGATTCCTCTTGCCCAGTGGTTTAGGGTCATTAGACAAGTGTATAACCAAAAAGGCGTCACCCCACCCCTTGCCAAACAGCCGCCATCTTGATAACAATTGAATTTGTTTTAACTCGAAATTCATTGGTCGCACAGAAAAAGTTATTGAACAAAAAATGTTGGAAATAAAATTTTACACATTTTTTATCTTTGCCGCGATACCGAGAAGTTGGTATTTCAAAAGGTAGAGGGCAACAAAGTTACCAAAAATCTGTTTCCGCCATTCTAGCTCTGTGGGGGTGGTTTTTTCCGAAAATTGCGAATGTGAAAGTTGTAGTGCTTAAAAAAATATGCAAGAAATCTCTTTTAATAATGGGATTGATTTAAATAGTCTCCGAGTGACTGCCCTTCAAAGTCCGCGCAGCGTGGGAAATGTATGATATATTCCGGCGCAGCGAAGTAACCATTTCTCTTTTGCGAGATAAAATCGTCACGTCACTCAAGTAGTTTCAATATGAATAGGTTTTCACAACCTACAGAAATTCTACACATTTTTGGTCATTGCCGCGATACCGAGAAATTGGTATAGGTAAAAGAAATGAAAATGACGGGAAAGGAGTATATGAGCCCAGAATGATAGCATTTGGCTCAGATCCGTAAAGCTCTTAAATTTGCTGGTGTAATATTTATTATATAATATGATAATTGCACTTGTTTGTCGATTTTGCCACAGGAATGACCAAAATTCAACAAATTGACAATTGCTTTACCACGTGCCATTTCTGCAAAAATAATACAGACACCCGACTGTCTATATGTTATTAAACAACAAACAGCTTGTTTCACTTCAACTAAAACATGCTACGGTGAATGAAATTATATTTTGATCGTTTAGGCCAAATGAAATGAATCGGTAATTTATTTTATTCAATTTTGACAGTTTAAAGTGACATTATTAACTCCATAACCTTCATAAACAGTCTATGATTCACATGTGAAATAAAAGAGTTTTAGTTCACTAGAGAATTAAAAAAGTTTAATTCACTAGAGAATTAAAAACGTTTTAATGAAGAACAACATATTTTTATTATCTACGACTATTTACATTCAATTCTCCTTTCTCTTTGTAATGTGTAATATATAATTACTAAAATTTTGATCAAATCGACGATG
The DNA here is from genome assembly GCA_940337035.1 of Agriotes lineatus. Taxonomy (NCBI): domain Eukaryota; kingdom Metazoa; phylum Arthropoda; class Insecta; order Coleoptera; family Elateridae; genus Agriotes; species Agriotes lineatus. The sequence continues at coordinate 18,350 of CALNHX010000329.1, read as the reverse complement.
AATGGGCAAATTTATATCTTAGTTTGAATATTTTTTAAATTTTTTATTCAAAATTTTGTCAAAATTGAATAAAAACATATACACGCCACGTGAATTAAACATTTATTAACTCAAAGATATGACCTCACTCGCACTACGTGCTCGTGAGCTCAACATCTTTTCGTAAATAAACATATGTTTAATTCACTTGGTGTATAATATTTATTAAAGTTAGTGTTTCCCGACTACTTTTTGTAATTTGTTATTGTTAAAGCTGTTATAATACTGCTAAAAACGTCTACAATTACGATGTAAGAATATTGACCACGAAGATTTTCTTTTGGGGGTACAAAATAAAGATACCGGAAAAATCTTAACTGTGCCAAATGATTTGATTCTGGCCTGGTATATTGAAAGTAATTTCTTTTTGCATAAACCCTAAGATATATTGCAGTCTACTCAGACACGTTTTCTTTTTTTGGAGCTGTTTCTTCGTCTTGGTTCGGAGCCTCGGACACAACCGAGTTATCATCGACCATGATAGAAATGTTGCTAAAACTTTTATTGAAAAAAGAGCTCACAACTTGTTATAAACGCAATGTGAAGAATTCTTGGAAAAAATCCGTGAATACGATTGCAAGTGCTGTTTCGTGATTGTATTCTGATTCAAAATGGATAATAGTACAAGCGATAATGGTTTTCTTTATGTTAACCAAATGGCAGACATGGCATCTTGTTAGTTATAATAAGTGCGGGATATAAATAATTGACATCTCTGCACTTCTCCGCGCTGCGCGGACTTTGAAGGGCTGTCACTCGGAGACTATTTAAATCAATCACCTTATTAAAAGAGATTCGTGTATATTTTTTCAAGCACTACAACTTTCACATTCGCAATTTTCGAAAAAAATCACCCCCACAGCGCTAGAATGGCGGAAACAGATTTTTGGTAACTTTGTCGTCCTCTACCGTTTTAAATACCAACTTCTCGGTATCACGGCAAGGATCAAAAATGTGTAGAATTTTATTTCCAATATTTTTTGTTCAATAACTTTTTCTGTGCGACCAATGGATCGCGAGAAAAAACAAATTCAATTGTTATCAAGATGGCGGCTGTTTGGCAAGGGGTGGGGTGACGCCTTTTTGGTTTTACACTTATCTAATGACCCTAAACCACTGGGCAAGAGGAATCGCCGCGGCCAATTTTTTTAAGGTAAAACGACAGTTTTACTGTACTAATGGCTCGGTATCCATATAAACGTGAGTTTTTTATTGGAATCTAGCAGTTGGTGGCATATGGCTCTTATGTTTACAATTATCGGGTCTGTTGCAAAACGATTCTTTAAAGCTTCCAAAACTGATAAAGAGTCAGTGCAAATGACAAATGCAGAGTGATTAGCTTCCATGCATAAACGTAGTGCTGATAGTATTGCAAACGATTCACTAGTGAACACGCTAGCATAGGAAGGGAGAGAACGTTTGATGGTTAGATTTCCATAGACTATCGAGTATCCAGTACCTATGTCAGACTTGGAGCCATCGGTAAAAAGAAGGTGGTAATTACCATAATCTTGTGCCAGCGACAGATACAGTTGCTTAAGTACGACTGAATTTACTTCTCCTTTATTGACTTGTTGCAAATACAATCTAATTTCAGGTACGTTGACTAACCACGGTGGCTCTGGCTCTGATGTTTTATATAAATGTAGAGAATGCTCTGGTAGGTGTAGCGTTCGTATTAGTGCATCTGATCGGAATGCAGAGGACTTGTGTCTTGTCTGTTCTTCTCTATACCGAGTAAAAAACGTGGCATCTTTGAAAAGAGATAGAACAGGATGTCCAGCACACATATGCAATCTGATTCGATAAGAAGCGATGATTTTTTCTCTTCTTAAGTTTAAAGGTAGCAAACCAGAATCTGCATAGAGACTCATAGTAGGACAGGTATGAAAAGCTCCTATGGCGTACCGAATACCTCGGTTATGTACAACATCTAATGGTTTTAATCTGCTAGGCTTTGCTGAAGCATACGCCACGCACCCGTAATCGATTTTGGAAAGCACAAGGCTCTTGTGAAGAAGTAAAAGAGTATTTCTATCGGATCCCCAGCTGGTGTGAGCTAAACTTTTAATTATATTAAGCGTTCTCTTAACAGAAGAAACAAGTTGGTCGATATGCGCTTTCCAGGTGAATTTTCTGTCTAACACTATGCCCAGATACTTAAAAGTTTGGACATTTTCTATCCGCTGTTCCGCCAGTGTAAATACAGGAACTTGGGTACAAGTAGATCTTTTTCTACAAAAATTCATTGATTTAGTCTTAGTGGTTGATATTAAGAGGTTACGTGTCTTCAATGCTCGAGAAAGCTCTGTAAGGCCGATTTGTAGTGAATCTTCAATAACCTTGCTTGAATTGCTTATCTTGAAGAGAACAATGTCGTCTGCGTACGCACAATAGCATAAAGATGTGCTGATACCAGATAACACTGAGTTGGTGGCTACTAAAAACAGCGTGGCACTTAGTGGGGAGCCTTGAGGGGTTCCGTGCTTTAATGGGTAAGGGTCAGATATTGTGACACCGACTTTAACATTGATGACCCGATTTTTTAGAAATTGTTCTATGAATATGGGTAGATTACCTCGCAGTCTCATAAAGTTGACGAAGTATATCACAATGTTGAACAGTGTTGAATGCGTTTTTTATGTCAATGAAGACAGCAGAAGCATGCAGGTTGTGCAGAAAACAGTTGTTAATCGCATTCTCTATGAACACTATTGCATCAGTAGTTGAATGGTTTTTCCTGAAACCAAACTGATATCGAGCCAGTAATCCTCGTTGTTCTAGTAACCAACACAGTCTATAATTGGCCATTCTTTCAAGTAACTTGGTGATACAACTCGTAAGTGCTATCGGCCTGTAATGTGTAGGTTCTGTTGGGTGTTTTATTTTAGGGATTGGAATTACGATTGCCCTATGCCAAAGCTCAGGAAAGTTGCCGCCTTGATATACAATATTTAGGGAGTCCAAAAGTTTGTTTTTCATTTCCTGAGGTAGATGTTTAATGAGGTCTATTGGAATTTTATCGGGACCTGGAGTATTGCTCTTGGATTTAGTTATTGCATATTCCAGTTCCTCTATAATAAACGAGCAATTGTTCGGTAGAACATCAAAAGTGTCAAATGCAATGTCAAGGGTGTCAGTGTTTCCCGCAATATCTTCATTGCATGAGCGTGCAAAATTTTGTGCTTATTAGATATTATTCTATCGCCTATAGAGAGAAATGGAATCGCAATAGATTTGGCATGTCCTTTCATGGACCTAATTCTTCTCCAAACTTCTGCTGAGGGCGTATCTTTATTAAGAGATGATACATAGTTTTGCCATGAGTTCTTTTTAGCGGCCAGGATTGCTCTACGACATACAGCTTTTTTTTGTTTAAAGGCAATTAAGTTTTCCTGTGTAGGTTGACGTTTAAACTTATGTAATGCTCTCTTCTTTTCTCCTACTGCAATTTTTACCTTGTCGCACCACCCTGGAACAGGGATTTTTTTTTGGAATACCAGCGCTGCGTTTTGGAATACATAGATCAGCAACAGAACCAATCAACCCAATAATTTCGTTAACAGTACTGTAACGATCGTTTTGACAAAAAGACGTTAATAATGATTTAAATATGTCCCAGTCCGCTCTATGTATCAACCATTTTTCAGGTACATATGTGATATTTTGTTGCCATTTTACAAAATTTATTAGGATAGGAAAATGGTCACTATGGTGAAGGTCAGAATCGACAAACCATGTTATTGAAGAAATTAAAGACGTTGAGCATATTGAAAGGTCTATTGCTGAGAAGCTACCAAATCTGGAAGAGAAATGGGTGGGCGACCCAGTGTTTAATAAACAAATGTCATCGCTTTCTAGTAGCTGTTCAACACATCGGCCTGCCTGATCGGTTTCTAGTGAACCCCATAGTTGATTATGCGCATTAAAGTCTCCCAATGGTATAAAGGGGTGTGGGAGCTGTATAATTAACTCGGTTAGATCATGTGCAGTCCAGTTAAATTCAGGTAGGTATATTGAACAAATAGTTAGCTGAACGGGGTATTTTATCTCCACGGCCACAACTTGTAGGTTGGAATTAATGTGAAGTTGCGAAACAAAACAGTCGTTCTTGGTAAGAATACACCACCATGAGCTATCAAGCCATCGTCAGCATCCTTTCTGAATATTTTGTAATTTTTAAAGGCGGGGTTACGTGATTCAACAAATCTTGTTTCCTGAATGCACAGACAGAAAGGGAGGTATTGGTTAACGAGTAGTTGAAGTTCCGGTAGTTTGTCATAGAAACTGTTACAGTTCCATTGTATAATATTTGGAGGAGGAACGTTATGTTGTCTAGGCAGATGACTATTAGTCGATGTGTTGTCATTATGTGACTGTAAGTAGTGTGCAACGATATCATTAGTAGTAAAGTTGTTTGTATTATCCATAAGAAATATGTATAAAATATATATGTATATTTAAAAATTTAATAAATAAATCGACTAGAATGTATCACATAAAGTATCACAGATTAAAATTAGTTTTATAAATAACTACTTTTTCTTACGTCTAGTTGAACCTTTGGGGCGACCTGGTTTCCTCTTGATGATTTCTGCTAGAACCATCTGGTCTATTGATTCTAAGCTGGAATTTATCGGGAGGTTTTCAGATAGTGACTTGCTTCGTTTTCTTTTCTCATTTGAGGCGTCAGTGTCCATAGTTACTATCTGGGATTGTGTGTTGCTTTGTAGGTTTTCGTTTAATGACTCCATTTCCGCAGTTACTGATGTTGCAGGTGTTCCTACTTGAGATTCTGGAGACTTAGGTGGCGTAATTCCACTCTTATTGGCTGGTTTCAGCGCTGAGAGAGAAGAACTATTGGGGTTATTAAAGTTGAGTTGTGATTGTATGTTCGATAATACTATTTTTGCAATTTCAGGTACTAATTCCTTTACTATCGCTTTAATATCCAAAGATGGTGTAGGAATTGTAGCCGCTTTGTGTGCGTACGAAACTGGGAGGTTCGGTTTGTTACCTAGAACCTTGCGCCTAGCTTCAGCAAAGGAAATTTTCTCCGTGACCTTTATTCTCTGAATTTCCATTTCTTCTTTAAATCGAGGGCAGTTACTAGATCTCGCCGAGTGTGGTCCTGCGCAATTTACACACTGATTCGGTTCTTTGCAGTCCCCTTCGTGAGGAGGTTGGCCGCAACTGCATACGCGGGGTTTAGTACATCTGATAGATGTGTGTCCAAAAGCCTGACACGAAAAACAGCGGAGCGGGGCAGGGATATAAGCACGAACAGGCAAAGAGTAGAAGCCTGCTTTGACTCTTTCCGGAAGTGAAACTGTATCGAAGGTGAGTATTACAGAAGCAGTTGCTTCGTCTTTTCCGTTTCTTCGGGTATTCATCCTCTTGACTTCTATTACTGATTGATCCTTTAAATTTTCTTTAATTTCTTCTTCGCTACAATTCAGCAGGTCTCGACAAGTGATGACGCCTTTGGTGAAATTCAGAGAAATATGTGGCGTAACGACTACTTCCATGTCATGAAATTTGGACATCTTTATTAGCTTCTCGGCTTGAACATCAGTAATTGTCTCTACCAATAAGCCGTCCCTAATTTTCCTAACATTTTTTACTTTACCAATAACATTCACTAGTACCTTTTCTATAAGAAAATGGCTAACTTTATCAAAGTTGCCCTCTGTCCTTTTCACAACCAGAAAACGAGGGACTGATTGCGACGATTTCTGGCTTGTCTTATCACTTTTTTTTAGTTGAGGTGCTTGTGGAACTACGAATTCCGCGGCACCTATAGCAGGCTTGCTAGAGCCCGGTTTATAAATCAAATCACCTGAAGGTGATATGCAAGCAATGCCGTTGTCATTGCCGGGTCGTGTGGCTACAATCTGATGGGGGTTGCCACTGCTCCCACCATCTTCGGGCCGGTCCTCAGGACGGCTCCGTACGGGGTCCGGCCCAGACCCCGTACCGCCCTTGCAATCTTCATTCAAAGAACTATTCATAGTTGTGTGAATACAGGGAGAAAAGCAAACCACCAACAACGGAGCCCCGTCGGATCGCTACTAGAAAAATCACGATCGCGTTTAGGTGGGGGCTAAAATAAAACCAGAAGTGCCCTTCAACTGGAGTTTCCACTAATGACTTCTATCCCTCCGCCATTCATCCCCTCGGCGTGGCTATCCACCTTGGGATTGGGAATTTTGTATCGAGGTTTACTCCTCTAGTCCTTTTAGTCGCCTTTTACGACAGGCAGGACTTACCGTGGTTGTATTCTAACCCCCATACCACTGGGGTTTTATCAATTTTGTCCTTATACCTAATACTTGATTTTTGTTTCTTTAATTAGTTTACATAAAATATGTAAAAAAAATTTATATTCGTTAAGAATTTCTAAATTATTGGTTGCAATACAGATTGCTTATATAATTCATTATTTGTATTTACCGATTTCAAGATTCCACTTATCTATGGGTTGCGCTTTCGCTGGTTAGATTTAATAAATCGTATGTTTGTTGCTGCATTAACCGCATTTTTTAGTCTATTAATGAATATATTCACTAAATTATCCACATCTTCTGTTTCATAAATCTCAAACCAAGCTTCTGTTTTTAAGTTATTAATTAGTTTCGTTTTGTATAATTTAACAATTTTATTTATTTTTGTTTCAAGAGGAGTCCTGCTTTTTTTAAGTTAATCGATGAAATTATGGGAAAATGATCGGTAATGTCAATTTTCATAGTAAAAGCATTAATTTTGGAGGGCTTGCTGTTTTTTTTAAATATATGATCTATACAAGTTTTTGAATCGTTTTGCACTCGCGTGTATGCATTTATCAATAAAATGAATCCTTCTTCCCCCATTATATTAAAGTAGTCTTGACAATAATCATGTTTAGACTTGATACCAATATTTATATCACCCACGAAAAAGTAAAAATCGGCATTATCAATATCAATTGTGTCAACTATCATCAATAGAGAAAGACTATTTGAAGACTGTGGAGGGAACTCCATTGAGCTGTCTAGCAAGGACAGGAAAGCCGCACAGAATGAGGCTTGGGAGTGCCAGAAATGACCTATCGATTTATATTGTGCAATAATTTTGGTGATATGAAATCAAGCGAAATTTATAGGTTCATAAATGGGCATACTTAGCTTTAATTAAATTGGTTGGTATTGTTCACTGCAGCAGAAGGCATCCGATGAATGTGCCAAGTTGACTTCTGCTCATTAGACATGTTATTCCAGCCAGGCAAATCGCTGCAAAAGGTTTATGACGTCTCAGGCCACTGCATACTCCCGTTGAAGAAAGTTTCCTGATAAAGTTGTTGTCCAGTGTGGGAGATAATTCAGTTTAACGTTTAGGGTCACCAGAATATAAGGGTATTACTACATATTGATTATATGTAAGCAATCACTTAATTAATGGAAGATAACACTATAGAAAATGGTTCTCTCTAACTGCAACACAACTCTTCAGAACAGCAGCCAATAAAGCTAGGATAGCCATGTTAATAGCCAACATCCGAAACGGATAGGCACCGCAAGAACACTATAATTTGGAATACGGGATCAAAATATGTGGTGAAGCTTTAAGATATTTTATCTACGACCACTACTAAAAGTAGGTCTTTTAGCGCTAGCTTCTTTCACTAAAAGTGACGTTTTATAGTTTACCGTGGTTAAAGAAATCAGCTGTTTACTTTTAGCCCATGTGCTAAAAGTGAAGTGAGGTTATAAAACTACAATTTCAAACTGGAAGTGAAGTTGTAAAGTTATTCTACTTGCTTCTTGCGTTACAGGTAAAGTGTTTTTGAAATAATTAAAGCGTTATGTAATGAATACAGTCAGATGTGAAGTATTAATAATTACATTTCGTAACTTACCTGGACTACTGTCATTCGCAAACATTCGCCCGCACGGCATGGCCTACTGTTTATTATGACATAAATTAGAAGTGTCGTAGATGCAAACCTTTGTTAAATCGATATTTACGGATTAATAACTGTAAAATTAAGGTCGTAGATAAAATATTGTATGCAACGCGTGCTAAAAGTCGTTTATGCACGAGACATGTTATGAAACTCAGCCTTCGGCTTCGTTTCATAATTTTTATGTCTCGTGCATAAACGTCGGCTTTTAGCACTTGTTGCATAAGTAGCTATTATTGACTTGTTTATTTATGTTTGGAAAGCTTGAACCTTGAAGAAGCCCTCCTAATTGTTATATTTATTGCTTACTTTTGGTTGCATGAAATGCCGATCCTGTTATAATTTTAATTTATTTTTAAACAAAAATAACGCTATTTCAAAAACGTGATTCATATCAATTATTTTCATTGCCTATGCTATTTTTTAACAATTCTGAAATGAAAATTATTTTATTTACTGGACTTTCTTATAATATATATCTGTTTTGTTGGTTAAGTTATTATTTACTAATAATTATTATTCGAAATATAAAGCTATTAAAATTATTTAATGCGATGGAATTTGGATTCCTTTTTGTGGGATTAAATATTCTAATTTATATACCATCGATCCCATAATGTACAGTTTATGTGGAAAACGACAATAACAGGTTTTTTAAACTATGACCCACCTTGATGCTTTTATTTTCAGAACTTTCCTGGAAACTTTAATTTATCTTGAGCGTAGCGCAGCAGACATAATATGTAAATGTTATTCAAAACCTTATTAGAATTTGCTGTATGCGTTTGAACGCTTTATTATATTAAGGATAATGCATGAATAGAAAATGTCCTGTGTAGATTTACAAAGTGAATGCCCACCTTAAAAGATTTTTAATACGATTAAAGATTACTAACATTTACTACTTTCGCAGACAGACGCCTACGAGGCGAATTATTAATAGAAACGTATAAAATATTGCACGATTATTAACCATTTAAAAGACAAAATTATTATTTGTTTCTAATACTAGAAACTACTATTTTAAGCGCCTTCTGTAAATATATTTAAAAATATGTTATATTTAAAAAACAAAAGAACAAAGAAACCTACATACCTGCTACATAGACTATAAAACAGCCTTCGACTTCGTTCCCCTTAGCTGGCTCACAACAGTTTTACAAATATATAAGATACACTCAGTCATACGAAACTTTCTAACAAAAAACATGCAAACATGGAAAACAAGCATGCATTTAAAAACAGAAGCAGGGCTATCCAAACAGACAAAATAAATATTAAACAAGGAATTTTCGAAGGTGACGCACTAAGCGCCTTTTGGTTCAGTATGTGCCTAAACCCCTTATCAAACAAACTGAAGCAAACAATGTACGGCTTTGACATAAAACATATAAAAACAACTCAGTATAGGCTAAACCATCTGCTATATGTAGACAACATTAAGGTATAGTATTCCAACCAGAAATTGGAAAGCTATTTAAAATCAGGCCAGCATTGAGAACAGTAAGTCACTTCGTAATTTAATTCATAAAATTACTGTTTGATTGTCATTCAGTGACACTTCGACAGTAACCTTCAACTTTGACAGATGCATTGGGAAGTTTGGAAGACATATACGTTTTTCAATATTTTCTATGCTGCTATACGGTTTTAAAAACTCAACTAGTTCCTACTTAAATCATGCACAATGTTACAATGCCTTAACAAAACAGTTATATTTACCGTTTGCAGATGAACTGTCATTACTTGAAAGCTGATTGACATTAGAATATTATTTACTGATTGTATGAAACCAACTTAGACATGGCTTACACTTTTCATGGTGTACTGGATTTTAAATAGCTTTCAATTTTTGGTTGGAATACTATATATACAGCAACACAAACACAAATGAAAGGATTACTCCGAATCATAGAACAAGTCACGTCCGATATAAAAATGGAATTTGGAATGAGAAAATGCAAAATGTTACACATAGAAAGAGGAAAATGGAAGAATGAAGCCGACACAGAAACACTCAACAATGAAATAATGGATAACATGAGCAAAGACGAAACTTACAAATACCTGGGATTATAACAAAGCACACAATTTGACCATACAGCTGTTAGAAGCCACTTAAAGAAGCAATACAAATATCGCCTGCAACTACTACTCAGAACCACACTTGATTCAAAATATCTATTTAAAGCTATCAGCACTTTTGCTGCCCCCGTTCTCACATATTCATTTGGAATAATAAACTGGACAAACACTGATATTGAAAATATAAACATACTTACCCGTTCAGAACTGTCAAATCATAGAAAAATACACCCAGATTCAAGCATTCCATGAATGAAAGTAAGTAGGAAAGAAGCCAGAAGGGGCATGATAGACCTTCACTTACTACACTCACGCCAAATAACTTCACTCAGACAATATTCTCATAATAAAAACAGCGAACTACATGAAGCAATAGTACGAGCAGACCGAAATTACACAACACTCAATTTTACAAATTTGTTAAAACCCCTCACCAAACATATATTTAACAACTGCTAAATACATATTTCGACAGCCACGCTGTCATGATCCGTAGCTACGAAACACTTACACAACGAAAATGAGACGATGTACTCGTGACCAAATCACAAATGGAAGTGGGCGATGTGCGCGCATTTTAAATCTATTTATACTGTCTGACTCAGAGGCGTGGCCGAGGGCCAATGAACTTGGCCGACGGTCAATGAACTTGGCCGACGGTCAATGTAACTTCAGCAAATCATATAAGACGGAGTACGGTATTGGTCCACCATCTTAGTTCAAAAGTTTATTATCTCGGTTCTTAAAAATGGCCAAGCTTTCAAAAGAATTTAGTTGCTTTGTTGAAGTTAACGCCTTTACAATTTTTAGGTCGTCCTCTTTTATACTATGACCCGTTTCGTAAATATGTTGAGCAATACTTGATTTTTCAAATCTGTTGAATCTAAAATGAGCTAAATGGTCTTTAAATCTAGTACCAAAATTACGACGTGTTTGCCCAATATATTTAGAATCACAATGGGAACATTTAATTTCTTAAATTCCAGATCTCTCTAAAGTCCTTAGTTTGTGTTTTGGATTTCCCAACAAATTTCTAATATTGTTGTTTGAATCATACACAACTTTATGGCCCGATTCTTTAAAAATGTTTGCTAGGCCCTTTGTAGCCGGGTGAAATGGAATTTTGATGTACTTGAGTCCTTCACTTCTAAGACTGACGAGACTTGTGGAATTTCGAACGTGCAATTTTGTTTTTTTGTTTTCTAATCAAATTATCGAAAATTTTAGAAGAGAGACCATTGTACACAGCGATGCTGCTTATGGTCTAAAGTTCAGTGGTATATCGATCTTTGTTTAAAGGACAGTTTAACAGTCTATGCACTAAGAAATCTAGAGCACCCATTTTGTGTTGAAAACAATGATTTCAATCCACTAAAATGAATCTGTTTACATTGGTTTCTTTTCTATAAACATCAAATTCCAACTTATTTTTATTTCTTATTACTAAGGTATCTAGAAATGGCAGTTGTCCTTCGTTTCCCATTTCATATGTAAATTTGAGCTAGGAAATTTGGAATTTAACTGATTCAAAAAATTATCAATACTGCATTTAGATAAATCAAAAACAGCATTGCTGTGTACATGGTTTCTCTTCTAAAATTATCGATAATTTGATTAGAAAACAAAAAACAAAATTGTACGTTCGAAATTCCACAACTTTCGTCAGTCTCAGAAGTGAAGGACTCAAGTACATCAAAATTCCATTTCACCCGGCTACAAAGGGCCTAGCAAACATTTTTAAAGAATCGGGCCATAAAGTTGTGTATGATTCAAACAACAATATTAGAAATTTGTTGGGAAATCCAAAACACAAACTAAGGACTTTAGAGAGATCTGGAATTTACGAAATTAAATGTTCCCATTGTGATTCTAAATATATTGGGCAAACACGTCGTAATTTTGGTACTAGATTTAAAGTCAATTTAGCTCATTTTAGATTCAACAGATTTGAAAACTCAAGTATTGCTCAACATATTTACGAAACGGGTCATAGTATAAAAGAGGACGACCTAAAAATTGTAAAGGCGTTAACTTCAACAAAGCAACTAAATTCTTTTGAAAGCTTGGCCATTTTTAAGAACCGAGATAATAAACTTTTGAACTAAGATGGTGGACCAATACCGTACTCCGTCTTATATGATTTGCTGAAGTTACATTGACCGTCGGCCAAGTTCATTGACCGTCGGCCAAGTTCATTGGCCCTCGGTCACGCCTCTGAGTCAGACAGTATAAATAAGTTTAAAATGTTCCCACATCTTCCACTTCCATTTGTGATTTGGTCAAGAGTACATCGTCTCCTTTTAGCTGTGTAAGTTTTTCGTAGCTACCGATGATGACAGCGTGGCTGTCGAAATACGTATTTAACAGTTGTAAAATATATGTGTGGTGAGGGGTTTTAACAAATTTGTGACATTTTAAAACCACAGGCTCCAGCAGTGTTTTATTTTTAACCACTCAATTTGGCAGCAGAGAACATTCATATAGAAAAGCATAGCCTGCACAACAACAGATTAAAGAAGACTGGGCAAGAAAGAAACCACACTGTAAACTCTGCTACATCATCAACAGCAAACATATTAATAAAGAATATACGAGTATATACGCATGGTTGACAAAAGGGCAACTCTATCCGGAAACGGAAGGTTTTGTACTAGCCATTCAAGATCAAGTAATAGCCACTTGTAACTACAGAAAATCATATAAATAAAGGAGAACGATCCAAACGTGTGTGTCCGTCACGACAATAATTGCAGACGCGATGTTCCCCATTTGAGTTGGCATGCATTTCGCCGTCGCCTCGATTTCGCGACCAGGCGGAGCCCTGAGGGTCCCCTTGGAGAGGGGCGGAGCCCCAAAGGCCCCTTGGAGAGGAGCGGAGCCCTGGGGCCCCTTTGGAGAGGGGCGGAGCCCCGGGGCCCCCTTGGAGAGGGGCGGAGCCCCGATTGCCCCTCGGAGAGGGACGGAGCACCGAGGGCCCCCTGGAGAGGGGCGAAGCCCCGTGAGCCCCCTTAGAGAGGGACGGATCCCCGAGGATCCCCTTGGAGAGGGGAAGAGCACCGAGGGCCCTTTGGGCCTCCTTGGAGAGGGTGGGATCCCCCTTGGAGAGTGGCGGAACCGCGAGGGCTTTATTTTTTGGTCAGGTGGACGACAGGGGGAGGAAGCGGAGGGGTATGTAACAGAACGGAGTGGCCCAACGGAATAGGCCTAAAATGGTGGTAAATTTAATAGAATATACCGCGCGATAGCGCGCGCAGCCCCGTTTATATATAATAAAAGACCAGAGCATAACGAACGATACATGCAAGAAATGTCATATACAAAATGAAACAATAGAACATCTATAATAGGAGGTTGCAAACTACTATCGGGAACAGAATACACAGAACGGCGTAACTTAGCAGAAAAAATTATTCACCAAGCAATAGCAAACAAATATCTACTACAAAAAGCAGACATCCCGTACATACAGATAAAACAGTGGCCCATAATAGACCGCATATTACATTTAAAGACAAAAAAATCAGATAACATACATTATAGACATAGCAATACCGCTAGATACAAACATAACATCCAAATATAACGAAAAAATAGAAAAATACAAACCCCTAGCACTTGAAATAGAACGGACATAGAAACAAAAAAAAGCACGTGTCGTCCCATTCATTAGATCAACAACGGGAAACACACCAAACACTTTCATACATTCAACTTAAGCTAAATCCTTTCATACATCAACAAATACAAAAATCAGTTACTCTAAAAACATGTGACATAGTCCGATCCTTCCTTCATAACGCTCAATAGCACTTCTTTTCTAACTTGGCACTAGCTCGTTGGAAAAGAAAATTTTACCATCAACTGATGAGAAAATAAGAAGAGATAATAATAATACAAATTTCTATATTATAATTACAGCCATTCTTGTAAGAAAATTAGGTGGTTAATCCAACTGAATCGAAGGATACACCGCATTGTCTATAACTACCACGAATTTCAATTGCAGATTGCAGGAATGTCAGATTTTTATTTGTAATATCCCTAGTACACTGAATATATCTTCATATTTTCTTCGTTCAAAAAAACTATCAACACACTTTTCACAGTGTGTCTGATACCACAGAAGTTGAAAACCTTTTTGAAATTTAAGCAGTTTTTGTATAACATCCTTTGTTGCCAATCGTTTCTAGCACAATTAAATATTTTTGATTTTTTTTCTCCTATATTAATACAGATGGCTCGTTTATCTTCATCTATCCTTAAATTATTTAACCCGAATTATTGATGTTAAAAATTATATGAAGTACAACAAGCCAATGCCATTAGTGCATTAGTTATTTTTTTTTGCTGCGTCTAAACCTACAGCAGTTAAAAATAAAATAAGTGTTACCCTATCAAATTGACAATTAAAACGAGCCTCATTATGTGTTATACTTTAACCGATCGGGTTTTGTAATATCTATGTATGCTTTAAAAGAAAAATGCAACATCAGCAAAACTAACATATGTTGCTGACTTGAGGCGACCAGGTGGAATAACTGTAAAAATACTAGTATTTATAGCAGTTGATGACTAAAAAGTTGATTAAAAATAATTTTTTACCCTTTTCATTCTTTGGAACTGTAACTTTTAGAGCCTGCATTATAACCAATGGATATTCAACTTTAAGGCGACACACTATTATATAGTACTGTAGTTCTTTTGAATTTCAATTCCATTTGATCTAACCGAAACTGATCTTTCCAGATTGTAACGGCGTTTGACGGTGGATTGTGAGTAATTCAACGTTATTATTGCTGCTAGCCTATTTACTGGATGAGTTACTTCGGTAATCCTGCTGTTTAATGCTCCCATTTTGAACTACCGATTCCAGAGCTAGTAATATAGGAGGGATGCTGCAATGCTGAGGGTCAATTCTACTACCATTAGCAGTAGTTCATTTCGATAAAGAAATTGAGAAAACTATAAAAATGCAAATTAAATTAACCAGACAATTAAATTTTAATTATCTAACATTATATTACAAGTAAATTATTAGCAATAAAACTGTTTCCGTTACAATGGAAATTCGACTATTTTTGCGATTGTAATCAACTTCCTTAATAATCTTTTTGCAGTAAAATTATTTAAAAATTACAGTAATAACCCCTAGTATAATTAAAACTACTGTATTTGTAAATAAAACTCCAAACAGTGTTAAGTTTATTGAATATAAAAAAGTGCAAAACCTGTAACTACAAACAATACATTAAATTGTTTATGAAAAAGTGCACATGGATTTACAAAAAATACACTGAACTGTTATTAAAAGTGCATATATATTTGCCATAAATAAAGTAAATTGTTTATAAAAATGTACAGATGTATTTACAAGAAATAAACTTAATTGTTAATAAAAATTGTTTATATATTTACCAATAATAAATTAAATTGTCTATAAGAATGTACAGATGTATTTACAAGAAATAAACTGAATTGTTAATAAAAAATGTTCATATATTTACCAATAATAAATTGTGGATGCGAGCAAAGCGAAAGCTTCGGCGACAGTTTGGTACCTCCCAGTCGCTTTTTGAGTCGTATTTGCACGAATTTATACGGCGAAATCAATTTCATAATGATAATATTTTTTCCGAATTTATAATTGCCATAAGCCAACAATACGTATTGTAATCTGTTATCATTTATCACTCTTTTAATAACAACATTATATTTTTGTAAATATATTTGTACTTTGTTAAAAACAATGTAATTTATTTTATGTACTTTTTTAAAAACAATTTGATTTATTTTTATGCACTTTTTTCAACTTAGTTTATTTTTGTAAATATGTGTAATTTTTATAAACAATTTAATTTATCTTTATGCACTTTTTTAAAAACAATTTAATTTATTTTTATGCACTTTTTTAATAACAACTTAGTTTATTTTTGTAAATATGTGTACTTTTTATAAACAATTTAATTTATTTCTAGTAAATATATAAACATTTTTTATTAACAATTCAGTTTATTTCTTGTAAATACATCTGTACATTTTTATAAACAATTTCATTTATTTTGGTAAATATATATGCACTTTTAATAACAGTTCAGTGTATTTTTTGTAAATCCATGTGCACTTTTTAGAAACAATTTAATGTATTGTTTGTATTTACAGGTTTTGCCCTTTTTTATATTCAATAAACTTAACACTGGAGTTTTATTTACAAATACAGTAGGTAGTATATTTCATTTCTTTTTTATCCATTTGCTGACAAATTAAATTTTATTTTAATTATACTAGGGGTTATTACTGCAATTTTTAAATAATTTTACTGCAAAAAGATTATTAAAGAAGTTGCTTACAATCACAAAAATAGTCGAATTTCAATTGTAACGGAAACAGTTTTATTGCTAATAATGTACTTGTAATATAATGTTAGATAATTAAAATTTAATTGTCTTGTTAATTTATTTTGCATTTTTATAGTTTTCCCAATTTCTTTATCGAAGTGAACTACTGCTAATGGTAGTAGAATCGACCCACAGCATTGCAGCATCCCTCCTATATTACTAGCTCTGGGATCGGTAGTTCAAAATGGGAGCATTAAACAGCAGGATTACCCCCATTTTTGTTGTAACAATGGACGTGAAACATGAATTAGTTAAATATAATTTGCCTAACGAAAAAATCAGCATATTACATGAACCACTGACAGCATATGAAAGTAAAGTGGAAGCAAACTTCCATGTTCCGCAAAGGGTTATTCCGGATGCGATTGACAACACTGCTCCTCACGAATTGGATATTAAACAGGAGGAAGTTCATATAAAGGATGAATTGCTTGATTCTTGTGAAGCAAGTGAAAGCCTTTTAGAAAAACAGTTACTCTGCAAAGTTTGTGAATATGAAGCAAAAGACGAGAGTAATTTCTTGGAACATATCACAACTTGTACGGAACAATCTTGCAAATCTTCCATTTGTGAAGATAATACTACAGAGAAATGTAAGTTGTTAATCATTTAAACACCCATACAAGTGAAAACCTTATTCATTATCTAGGTGATTTAGTGGACCGTATAGAGACGCATACCGGAAAAAAACCTTTTTCATGTTCAATTTGTGATTATAAAGCAGCACAAAAACCTAATTTAGTTCTCCATATGAAGACGCATACAGGAGAAAAACTTTTTCCATGTCCAGTTTGCGATTATAAAGCAGGACGTAAAAATACTTTAGTTGATCATATTAGGATACATACAGGAGCCAAACCTTTTTCATGTTCAATTTGTGATTATAAAGCAGCACAAAAACCTAATTTAGTTCTCCATATGAAGACGCATACAGGAGAAAAACTTTTTCCATGTCCAGTTTGCGATTATAAAGCAGGACGTAAAAATACTTTAGTTGATCATATTAGGATACATACAGGAGCCAAACCTTTTTCATGTTCAATTTGTGATTATAAAGCAGCACAAAAACCTAATTTAGTTCTCCATATGAAGACGCATACAGGAGAAAAACTTTTCCATGTCCAGTTTGCGATTATAAAGCAGGACGTAAAAATACTTTAGTTGATCATATTAGGATACATACAGGAGCCAAACCTTTTTCATGTTCAATTTGTGATTATAAAGCAGCACAAAAACCTAATTTAGTTCTCCATATGAAGACGCATACAGGAGAAAAACTTTTTCCATGTCCAGTTTGCGATTATAAAGCAGGACGTAAAAATACTTTAGTTGATCATATTAGGATACATACAGGAGCCAAACCTTTTTCATGTTCAATTTGTGATTATAAAGCAGCACAAAAACCTAATTTAGTTCTCCATATGAAGACGCATACAGGAGAAAAACTTTTTCCATGTCCAGTTTGCGATTATAAAGCAGGACGTAAAAATACTTTAGTTGATCATATTAGGATACATACAGGAGCCAAACCTTTTTCATGTTCAATTTGTGATTATAAAGCAGCACAAAAACCTAATTTAGTTCTCCATATGAAGACGCATACAGGAGAAAAACTTTTTCCATGTCCAGTTTGCGATTATAAAGCAGGACGTAAAAATACTTTAGTTGATCATATTAGGATACATACAGGAGCCAAACCTTTTTCATGTTCAATTTGTGATTATAAAGCAGCACAAAAACCTAATTTAGTTCTCCATATGAAGACGCATACAGGAGAAAAACTTTTTCCATGTCCAGTTTGCGATTATAAAGCAGGACGTAAAAATACTTTAGTTGATCATATTAGGATACATACAGGAGCCAAACCTTTTTCATGTTCAATTTGTGATTAT